>VZTU01004082.1:240913-284211 GCA_013400835.1 Zapornia atra
CCCCCCCCCCCCCAACTCTCCTTCTCAGGAAATGTACTTTTGCCATGTTCTCCTCATTCAGCTTTTCATTATCTATATAATTGTTCTTCACGCAGAAGTTTTTGCAGACCTCTTATCTGCTTCATCATCCATCTCCAAACTTCCTCTAGTCTGGCTATTTCTGTGCAGACCAGAGCAGAGTTCAATGAACCAGCTCCTCAGCAGCGTGAAACTGGCATTGCTCCATCACTTCTCCAGCTGAAGGTCTGGACAGTAGTCAAGACAAAAGCACGCCATCAATTACCTACTGACATTACCATATTTTCAGTGTTATTTTCAGCTTGTTACATAACTCCTTACATTGTTTGCTTCCCCCCACCCCCCTCTTTAAATTAGGATCTAAACTGTTACCATTTTTTTCAACAGAGAAGATCAGCAAGTTACTGCAATTCTCAGGTCTTTTCCTGAGTTGCTACAGTTAATTTAGAATCCATTAAGGTGTATGAAAAAAATCAAATTAATGCCTTCTGGTGTGCAATGTTTTGCAATAGTCAACAGTGCATTTCACCTAGCCCTGTGCTGTCCATGCATCCAGCTTTATTAGGATCCTCTGGAGTTTTTTATGTCTTCCTTGATAATTTGATGTCTTCTGCAGAGTCCCATTGTTCACCCACTTCCCAGATCGTTAACACATGGATCAAACACCACAATACTGGTCTTTGTGGGCGATTTGGTTAACCTTTATCATGCTGAAAATTGACTTTTCTTTCTTTTCTGGGTAGGGTATGTCTACCCTTTCTTTCTGTCTCACTTTTTAATTGATAATAGTATTAACCCCAGAGGTTAAATTTTCCCTTCAGCAAGATAATTTGTCAAAGGCTTTTAAGAAAACCTAAATACATACATTTTCCTGGTGATATGTCCAAAGAATTCTGACTGACTGGGGATGCTTGACTTTTTCTCTTGGAAGCTCTGCTGGTTTAAAGTTACCATACCATGGTCATGGGGGTAATTTCTATTTCAGTTTCAGTCTCTTTACCTGGTATTCATGGCAACTTATTCTGCCAAGAGGTCAAACCCACCAGGGGACAGGACAGAACATTCTGTATGTGTGTCACACCAGCCTTGCACGTATGTATATCACATCTGGGTGTCTGTTGAGATGAGGGCACATGTTTGATATACAGCAAATTCACAGTCCTGCATCCTTATGATCTCGTTTGACCCAAGTATCTCCTAAGTCTCCCTTCTCTGTTTCATCCTCAATGTATGACCTTACCTCCTATCTCTGGGATCGATCAGCCAAGTTTGTTATTTGGCAAGACTGTTGACCTTGAGAGTACAGGCAGGCATCTCACATTGCTTGGCTGTTTTGCCTGGTTTTACTTGAGAGGAATCCAGAGTTTGGACCCTCTCACAGACAGCATGATGGGTTGATGAATGCCCATGCTTTGACCAGAGGATCACATTGAACTAGAGGCCATGGAGCAGTTACAGGAATAATTGCTGCAGGTGCATTCATCTTTAATCCCACAGGACACCCAGAGGCTTTGCAGATCTCCTGGTGTAATGTCAGCTGACTGTGTGGAGGAAGACAAAGCTTTGCTAGCTGAGACCAGATCTTAGCATATCACAGCAAAGCTGAAAGCTGCTGTGCTAGCCAGATTTCCCTACCAGAGAAGTGTATTTGTAGTAAAAGCCTGAAGATCTTTGGGCAAATAACATGAGATTAGGGTCAAAATGGAAGGTAAAACCACCATAAAACACCGTTCTGCACTGAGGAGTTCCACAATAAAAGGAGTTGGGGTTGTAATGTTAAGGGCAGACAGGGGACAACACTATGAAAAAGGCATGACAAGGAGGTGAGCTGCACTGCCACATTCGGTCAATGGAGTTCAAATCCCTGCTTCTCTCTCTGAAAAAGACCAAAATTCAGAGGATCTCCTGATTCATTCCACTGGGATTAAAAAATTTTAAAAATTTAAAAATTAGGCTCCCAGGACTAACTTACTTCTCAACTCACAACCTCCCCAAGGCAGGCAAACAGTGACTGATGGCAAACTAAGGATAGCAACAACCCCCCTACATCCTTAGAGCTGAGGACCCTCCTGTCCCCTTCCAGGATACTGTAATACATAGTGAGTTCTGGTTAGATGTGAACGCATGCTTTAGAGGCAAAACAAAACAGATCTGTCCTTAATGCCAAGACAGATCAAAGATCATAGCTGAGGTGACTCCAGATAGTCCAGAGCTTATGTTTTTCTCTTCTGGCCTCTGGAACAACTTGCATAGTTGATTATTGCTGGGCAGCACACACTGAGTTAAGCCTTACCAACTTTGACTTTCTGCAAGTCTCGTGGAGATCCTGTGGTGATTTTTAAACAGACTCAGAGTGTCCCCTGGCAATGAAATACAACATCTTGAACTTCTAGAAGAACAGCTAAATGTTTTTTGCAAAGAGTTTAAAGTGATGAACAGCCATTTTGCTCAGCTCTAGTTACCTTAATAGGAATGCAAAAGGAGAGAGACTTGATCCAACACTCCTCCGTGCTGGCACAGGAAACTCCGTTACTATTTCTGTGCCCATATAACAGGCTTAGAGGTTCTAAACATTTCGTTCTTTTCACCTTTCCTCATTATAGGTCATTCCCTCTAATCCCTTTAGCATCTTTGTGGCCCTTCTCTGGATTTGTTCCAATTTGCCTGTGTCTCTCTTGCAGCAAGGTGCCCCAAATCTCGCAGTGCAATGCCACAGCGCTACAGGGGAGAGTCACTCTGGAAAGCACACAGCCGGGCAGACATATGGACCAACTGAGCAGTAGCTTTGCCAGACATCAGGTTGCACATCAGCTCACATCATTTGATAGCTACTGTCTCACTGGGACCTCTCTGAACATAAGCTGCTTTTGCCACCGTGCTCTGCACAACATGAAATTTGGAGATTCTTCTTGTTCCAAAGTAGATCCAGTATCATCTTTAAACCACACACTGCTAATTGCCACTTGTTTTAACAAAGCCTCTTAATAATGTTTATTTTTGCAGCCTAGCTCTTCTTTTATCTACTCTTGACTTTTTTCTGCTATCTTTCAGTTGTGGCAACTGTAAATTTGAGAACTATTCCTTTTTACACATTCCTCCAGGTCACTAATGAATATTTAAAACAAAACCACTGCCCTTTTGGACCCCCCCTTTGCAGAAGGATAAAGAATGTCTCTAACCCTTCTGTTTACACTCTGCCAGCTAATCCATGATTCATTTCACAGGATTTGTATCAAAACCAATTTGATCTAATTTCCCTAATAAGATCTTGCACAGCTTTGTGTCAAAAGCCCATGTATGGTCCAGACAGTCTATCCACCACATTCCTTTTTCCCCACTAATTATCTAATTGTATCAAGAAAGGTTATTGTCTGTCGTACTACTGTTTCATAAACCCACTGCTGTTTATCACTAACAATATTGTTAGCCTTTACGTGCCTGTTAACTGCCCTCAGACAAGCATGCTCCAATTTCAGTGATCCTGGATGTAAATATGGAGGTTTAGACCAAGTTGAGATGGTGCTTTAGGTTTTTATCCATTAGTGTTATCTCCCTCGGGCAGTGATGCTGGGTTAATGTTACAAGTGTCTCCAATTCTTCTCTAGCCTTTCATCTTTTGCTATTTCTCTATAATGGCTGGACTGCTTATGAGTTTAATGCTTTCTTGAGAACAACAGCAATGATATGAGAAGGAAAGACTACTACTAGATGGGCAGGGCCAGAAAGGTCAAAATGTTAGTGTTATAAAATCAAGGCAATAACTACTGACCCAGGTGGGTTTTTTTTCTTTTAAACTTCAAGGATTACAAGTTTGGGATCCATGAAGATGAAGCTATTTTACTGATTTTATTGCATGAGCTTTGAGGTTATTTCAGCAGAAATGGTCATTTGAGCTCTGTTCACCTCTTTACCCCACTTCTAGATGTGAGAATTACAGGGATGCAGTACTCTACAAGCCTTCACGTGTGACTCTTTCTCACCTGAGAAAACACCTACTTAGCAAGACAGCCAGAACATTATCTGGCTTTATAACAGAAAGTAACTTCTCCCCACCAGAAAAATTCTCTATGACCTACAGGTATCCACAGTTCAGTAAATTAATTCCATCTGAGCATCTAAGTACCGAGGCAAATCCAAATATTTCACCCTGTACCTTCTCCATGCAGCACCCCCTATTCCACACTGCATCAAGGAAACTTTAGAGGCAGTACTGCTGAGCTCTAGGGGCTGATGCTCATTACGTGATCTTCAATAGGAAAGGCAAGGACAGCCTGGTACTATACTCCAGGTTCCTGGAGAAAGGTAAGGAATGAGCATCATAAGTTGTGTGATATAGGCCAGTCCCTTCACCAGTATGTTCTGTTAAAAATCACACAGTCATCAACCCAACATGTTGGAGATTTCAGTAAGACTGAACTTGTCATTCAAATGAATGCTGAAATACAGCTGTAGGACTAGTATCAGCTGAGGGAAGGGGAGAGTGAGAGAACACTCAGGCCCTCCTTGGGCAAAACCCTCTCTATTCTGGGCACAAGATAAAATGCAAAAGGTCAGAAATTGTTTTTTCTGGGGTGGTTTTTACAGCTGGATGTGGATTCCAGATAGAAGTTAAGCCTTCTGAGACGCACCACAAAACTGAAAACCCCCGCTGGTGAGGTGCCTGTACAGCTTGTAACTTACAGGTGCCCTACAGCTGTGCTTGTGGAACTCCACTAGAGCCCTGAAGTCCAGGACTAGGGAGTCCTCACAGTAGATTCAAACTTCACCAACAAAACTTGAGAAGGCTGCCATTATAACCTGCTCACTTCAGGTCCCAGCTTGTGACAAAAACTCTCTTTAGATTGTACAGGCATTTTAAAACCAACCCTGAAAGACCAAAGGAGCTTTAATCTGCAGAAACACCAACGATTTAAATGGAGAGAAAACATCCAACCTCTTCTCCAGCACAGGACTATTTTTGCTACTGGTATTTGTTAGCCCAGATGACATAAACCTGCACTGCATGCTTAAATGAGATGTGTGTATCATGCCATGATGCCATTTGGGCAACATGGACTTTGTGCCCTTTGTGGGCCACATGAGAGAGTTTTGCAACACACAGCTGGCTGACAAACAATATAGATCAGCTTCTCAAACACCAGCCACAACTCCAGTAACAAGCCAGATTTTGTCAGGTGGGTTTTTTTTAGATACAGGAGACAGAAATAAATAATGTTTTCCAAGTGGCAGGCTAGATGTGACAGCTGCAATAACAGCCAGTGTAATTTTAGGTCACATATGCAGAGATAATGTCATGGAGCTGAGATGCCCACACCTGTTGGGTGACCAACTCTTACCATGGACAGCTCACCCACACACTCCCACCCCTGTTTCTCCAACAGGACACCCCCCATGGTGCTAGGGAGGCACGGGGTCAGCACACCCACACACTCCTGATCTTCTACTCAATATGGACTTCACAGGAAGGAGACATCACCTAGGGACTCCTCATCTTTACTGACAGTCCTTCTCCATACAACTGCCCAAAAATAATGGGAAGTGCCAATATGCCACTTCTGTACAGTGGGTGACAGCAGATAACCATGCCATCCACAATCCAGGAAGATTTTCTGGTCTTATTCTATAATACAGAAACATGCCCTGTTCACAGGGCAAATTTAATTTCTTCCTGGGGGGTAGGTGAGAGCTTGGGTGGTACATATGTGACAGGCATGACCATAAACATAAATCACCAAGTTACTAGTGCTTTAGAGTTTTAAAATCACAGTATTCTGCATTGCAATAAAGGACAGGAGAGTTGGAGTCTCAGATCAATCTAAATATTTTTTCTCTGGAGTGTATATAGATCTCTAAGAGTTCTGTCATGTTCGTTAGTGGCAGCTCCCTTCAGCTTGCGTGGGCTACGCTTCTATTCTGTAGAGTATGTCAAGCCCCAGACAGCCTGTTTGCAAGGCATTTGTCCATAATACACCCACACAAATACTACATACTTGTCTTTGGAACAAACATAAACCATAACGTAGCAAAAGGCTGATGAGCTTGCTCTCTAATTTGGAGTGGAAAGCACTGCGCGACTTCCACTCCGCAGCGTGAACGCCAACCTGTAGTTCACAAACCTGGACTGCCAGGTTGTAACAAGGTCCAACTGTCAGCATTTTATTCTGAAAGAACTACACCATCCTAGTACCAATTACAACTATTTTCTGTTGCTTTGGGCTTTGCTGGGCATCAGGACCCAGCTTATTTTGTGAAAATGCATCACAATTGGCCTGCCTTTCACACTTCATCTGAAGAAAGATCAACCTATTTTTCTTTCCTTTATAATTGAATGGTGGGCCAGGGCAAAAATGTCTGAGTGAGGAGCTTGAAGAAGCTAAAATGAAAATATTTAAGGAAGCCAGCAAAGTCCCACAGCTTCCCAACTGCAAAAGCCTATCTAGGGACCTGTGTCCAGGGGTCAGTTCCCTTGGTATTCCCAAAGAGAACTGGGCTGTATGCAATCTACTGAGGCATGTTGCTGGATGAGACCAGTTCTGCCATGTACACTGGAGGAACATGTTTCTTGGGCAGTAGGGGAGATGGAGGCCCAACCTGGGATCTTCTGCAAGCTAAAGGGATAGAGACAGCAAGTGCTTATATTCTGGCTCTTACACAAATAGTATTTGCTTGTCTAACGCCCAGGAGACATTTTATCTCTTTGACCCATTGCATAACCAGAGCCCAGTTACATATCAGTAGATCTTCTCTAGCCCAAGTTAGCTCATGCTGATGAAAGCTGTCACAGCAAGCTGCCTGGAGGCTGCTTAATAAACAAAAAAGGTTTCTCATGGACAGAAGACATTACAAATTTCCTACTAGCCTTCATCCCTATCTTCATTATTGTAATTTCTCTTCACCCTCAGGACAACACTCTTGTTAGGAAATGGTAAGAAGGACTATACAGATGAAATGACAATTAATCAGGAGATGTGGCATATATTATCAGTTCGCTCTCTTATTAACAGCATCACCTTTGGAAGGTACCTTGCCCTCTGGTGTACGAATAGCACTCACTCCAGAGCGAATTGCTTTAGCACTTGAGCTAATGCTTCTTGCTTATACTTCCTGTTGATACCACAGCAAAACAAGGACTTGCTGCTTACCATTTACCCAAATTTTACCACCACCCTATTTGCCCCCATGTTATCATTCAGTGATTCACACTTCCACTTCTTTTCTCACTATTCCTGCATCTGGAAAACTGCTCACACCAGTTCAACAATTTGCCTGCATACAGTAAAACTGCATCTCAATCCCTACTGAAATGCTCAGCAAGACCTTCAGTTCTTCTTGAACGTCTGTCTTTATACTCTGCCTATCTAGGGCACCTATAATCTATATCTCTCATAGTACCTTCAGAGTCCTTCAGACACTTCTGAATGAGACCCATGCAACAACACGCTCAGTAAAGCACACTTCAAACACTTGCACGTGAGAATTTTGCTTCCACCTTTTCAGCTGGGTGAGGAAAGGAAACCCCCCAGCACTGCCATTCCTGTCACATTTATTTTTGCACCCCAGCCTGACCCCTCATCTCATCTCATCTCACACAGACCTTTCTTTCATTCAGTACCCTCTTAGCATTTCTGAGAGAAAACTCACAGCTGTGAATTCTTCAGCCTGTATTTCCTTGCATTTCAAGACACCCACTGAAGGCACCCCTCCCTTCAACCTTGCCTACAAGTCATGATGAACAATGGCAGGAAAGAAACAGACCCAGAGGTGTTGCTTAATTCCCCTTAGTGTTTGAGGAAGGAGTTAGGATGGGAGATAGTTACAAATCCAGGTCATTGCAGCCTTCCAGTACCTGAAGGGAACTTATAAGCAGGAGGGGATTAAACTTTTTAAAAGGGTAGATAATGGCAGGACAAGGGGGAATGGACTAAAGCTAAAGGAGGGAAGGTTTAGATTAGATATTAGGGAGAAGTTTTTTACAGAAAGAGTGGTGAGGGGCTGGAACAGGCTGCCCAGAGAAGTAGTGGATGCCCCGTCCCTGGCAGTGTTCAAGGCCAGGTTGGATGGGGCCCTGGGCAACCTTGTGTAGATCCAGACCTGGAGGTTGGTGGCCCTGCCTGTGGCAGGGGGGTTGGAGCTCTCTGATCCTTGGGGTCCCTTCCAACCCAGACCATTCTATGATTCTATGATCATCTTAGAAACAAATGCAAAAAGAGACTTGGGAATGAACATTTCTTTATGAATAGTTTACTGAAAAGGAACTCTAAGTTTATTCAAAGTCTGAACTTGTGCATTCTCCAACATGGGTGCATTTAAGAATTCTGTAAGTTTGACCTGTTCATTATTTTTTGAGGGTTTCTGTTTCTTAGACTTCAAAACTTACAGTTGTAGTGGAATGCTGCCTCCTTCTCCCACCCTTGCCAGGGTAATCCAGACAGAATAGATTGGATTTGCCTAGATTCCACTTGTAGATCTTGGGAGAATCTATAATTAAGAGCCTTACCATTAGAAACATTACTCAAAATCAGACAGACTCTGAAAAACTGACTGGAATTAGTTCCACATAAATTACAGCAGGGAAAATAACAATGGGCAATTAGTGCTTTTCAGTTTGAAATCTATTTTTTATCTCTGACTCTTCAGAAAGCTCTTCTAAGATGATATGGTAGCAAAGCAAGGTAACAGTATGAAAGCAAATACTGGATCTGGCACAGGGGAGATGTTCTAAAACCACTGAGAAACTCTGAAAGTGGGCTGTCAGTGAGGATGGAGGAACAAGAGCACTGCATGGGGTCAAGGAAGCTGTTGACAGAGTGAGGCTGAGATACAGAACTTGAAATTGCAGAGAAAGGGAGCGCATGACAGAGGTAACAGTAGACCAGGCTCCTCTCAAGCTAAGGAACAACACAGGTTTGAGAAGAACAGGTGATAAACAGAAGCATCCAGTTTCCTTTGGCACACCTTAGTCTGCTGTAACATACAGGATTATCTTTAGCTACCTATTTAAGATAACCTCAAGGTTCAGTTTTGCTGAGTCTTTAAAACCCCACCTTTGATAAGTATTTAGCAGACCTCTTACCACACACTGCATATATTAAGTAGCTCGTTGTAGCTGACCCAAATTCTGGCTTCAAACCATAATGACTTGTTCTAAATCCACTTCATTCATCCATCTTCCAGACTGTCCCCATTTCCTTTGACTGACAAAGTAGCTTCCAGTCCACTCGAGCTGAATCCTGTCAGAGGCCCCAACAGTTTCCAGCTTTCTTACCTGCCTGAACCAAGAGATGAGGAGGAGACTATGGCCAATAAACCACTTTTTAGACAGAAAACTGTGTAAGAGAACAAACACATCTTTTCCCCCAAGACTCTGCATAACTTGCATATTCATTCCTCTTGATAAAAAAAACCCAACCCACCACAAACAAATTCTAAAGCAAAATACCTTAAAATGACTTTTATTTTCCTCCCAAACTGGCATCCCCATCTGAAAATGTAACTAAATGTGATTACAAAAAAACCCTACAAAATTATTCCTTTCTGTCATGGTGAATGGTATCTCCTCATCCCAGGAAGTTTTCACTTTTCCCCATTATTATTTTGGGACATGAAAAAGAAAAATGCAAGACACCACAAGATCTTCAACCTCAGTTTCACTGCCCATTCCCTCTCTTCAGCATCCCAATTCATGGGCAGGCAGAAGCAACAGAGAGCAGACAGCCAGGCACCCAAAAAGACAACATAGTACCCTTCTGAGAACAGCTTAAATCTTATATAGCTTTATTCTGTAGGCTATCTGTATAGTAGGTATGCATACACATAACAAATGTATTTGTACAAACACACACAAACCCCTTCCTTGCATACACATCCCTCCTCTCCTCATTATGCGGATGCACCTTGATACCATTCCAGCAGCTTCGCTACAGAAGCCAAACTATGACTTCATACTTCCAGACCATCACCAGGAGTGTTCAAGACCTTTACAGCAAACCTAATGCACTAAAGCAAAATCAAACAATCAAAAAACCCCACTGCCTAACTGAGCTACATCAGCAGCAGTCTGCACCTTCAGTCGCAACCCTGTGTCTACCAGAGCATGAGAAGAAGACCTCACATGATTTTACATACGTCTGCACTCTGATCTCATATTTAAGAACTGTTTGTTCTCTGGCCAGAGGTCTGGAACCCTTCACAGACACTACTGGGAGCAGGGCTGTCCTCTTCAAAAAAGGAACCCAAAAGGAAGCAAGTTTTAGTGATCGACGGCCCGGTGTGACCCAGCCCAGCCCACCCTGCCAGCATGTCCTCCCCGCCACGCTTGTTCCCTTTGCCCTTGGAATGCTATCACTTATTATCACGCTGACTTCTCCAGATGGGGCATTTTGGCTATTGATCTGATAAATAAACAGCCTGCTCGCTCGATCAAAATGTTATTTTGCATTTCAATTACTGTTCACTAATGCAACCTTCATCCCGCCAAGAGCGCTGCTGGCAATGACACTCGACCTGGCACAGGCGTTTGCAAGCAAATTCGGCAGCGCCTGCTGCAAGCACCTAACGGGATTACCAACTTCCATTAGATGCATAGGAAGAGGAGGAGATGGACAGACAGCGCTGAAGGGGAAGAGACACGTGCAGAACAGAAGGTGTGAGCAACCTGGACAAAGGGTAGGGATAAGCGGAAGCACAAATCCATTTATAACACAGCTTTGCCAAATATTTTGATAAGGGGAGGTCCTGGAGTCTAAAGACATTCCCTCCAGTGGACAACCCCGACGGCTTATAGCAGATAGCTTGAGCTCACTGTGTGTGAGCTGTGCAAGAGCTCAGAGCAATGGGAAATGGAAATCAATGTTTGGTGACAAGCCAGCAGTGAGCACTGCAAACCCATCAGGCAAACAGGGTCATTTCTAAAGCAAATTCCAGACCTTAGCTCCACCGGGGTTCAGAAGGCCCTAGAGCTGGATACAGGATGCTGTTTGTAAACCTGCAGGGATGAAGCCCTTAGTCCCAGCTGCATTCTTCAGTGTAGGAGGAAATGTGACTGCCTTTGGAGAATCCAGTGGTGATACAGCAAGAAAGGATCATCCAGAGGTGTTGGCAAGGCATAGATCATTGGCAGGTGCTGGTCCCTATTAATTCAGCACTCTATTTACAGCAGGGAATCCTTTGCCATATCCCCAAAGTGGTTGCACTCAAACCCCGTCTACCATGGGAAACAGAGAGCAAGTAGCAAATCAGTGAGGAACCACCCGTGGTGAGGTCAGGCATGACTATATGTTTGTGTGAATGCTTCTAGTCCCAAGCTCTTCTGGCCACATGATGTACTTGACCAAGGGGCTGGTTTTGCACTAGACTCCTTCTGCACAAAGCCGAATGCACCTTGGCCCCTTTTCTTTTTCCCACCTAAGTTCCTAAATGAAGTGTAACTTGTATCACAAAATGACACAACTGTTTACCAATGCATGCAAACAGTGGTCACTGCTTTCACCACCTGCTGCATAATGTCTCTGTGTTGGACTTAGTTCCCAGGGGACAAGGTAATATAAACAGTTGAGAAAATGCATTTATCTCAATTTCCAGAGATTCTGTGACAAAGATCTTTAGACAAACTTGGACAAATTTCTCCCATTTCATTACCAGACAGCATCCAGACTGAAACTGCCAGTCATACATGAGTTAAAAATAAACCAACCCATGTAACACCCTGACATTATATAAACAAAATGCTAAGTATAACACACTGAATGGGATCAATGCGATGCGTAAAGACAGGATCTATAACTCCACACACTCACACTTCATCTGCTCTGTGTGCCCAGCATCCCAGTTCCCTCTGCCCTTGGCAAACTAAGCCAGTGCCCCACACCCATCTGCCTCTGGCCAGGTTTATGCTGCAGACCTTGCCTTCCTTGATCTGTCTCTGTGCCCAGCCTTCCTCAAAGTGGACTCTTGGGAGCAGAGTTTCTGGAAACCATTTTACACCCAGATCACACCTCTCCCCAACCACTATGCATCCGCATTATGACTCTTAGTCACTGGCTCTGTACTTACAACATGGGGCAGTGAAGTACAGCATACTGGGCCCTTAAAATGAAGCCAAAAATGTCTCAAAGTCTAATTCCATCCTCAACACAAATCTTCTTGTAGACTTCAGCAAGACAGTGCAGCTCTCCAAGACACTACTTCCCAACTGAAAAGCAAGGATAGGGTCCTGAATGACACAGGAACATCGAGAGAGTCAATCAGCAGCTATGAAAGAACGGAGCGTGCAGATGAGTGTGCTAAACAGGCCGATGGATAGATAAACTCATTGCTTACAGAGTGCTCACATGATGGCCTCTGCTCCAGATTATCAGCAGAATTTGAACCTCTATCTTCAGCACTGCGGCTCAGAGATTTGCCTTTGTAAGGAGTGTGAGTAAGTTTTCCTGCATGAAAGCTAGCCAGAGGAATAAAACATTGGCTTCCCAAAACTGACTGTATCATACAGACCAATTCTGACCTCCTCCTATATCTGACTGTACTTTAAGTCCAGTCCCCTGTGACCCAGTCTACACAGTAACCTTATCTCTAATGCTGCCTAATCCTCTCTCTATCTCCCTAGGCACTGTTTCACACACCAACTGCCTCCTGACCACACCTCCATACAAGCCATTTTTCCTTCTCCTTTGCAGCTATACTGTGCTACAGATTTTGAATCAAAATTTCATTTTGTTAAAATATGCTATCCTGTTTCATTACAAAACTAGGTCAATTTTGGCAATGTTAGTATGGTAAGTTTTAAAAACCAAAAAAAAAAAATCTGAAGAAAACAAGATGTTAAATTTTGCTTTGCTCCTGGCACTTTGTTTAGCCTGTCATGTGCTGCCTCATGGGTTCTTTTAACTGACCAAGCATGCATTGTTTCAAGAGCATCCTGAAACAACATATTGGAAGATTCCTCCAAATAAACTCTATTGGAATTTCCACTCTGCTTAAAATTTCAGGTTGCAGCCAGATTTGGGATGAAATAACATTTTGAAAAAGCAAACATTCTGTGAAACAAGATTGTATTTTTCAGACAGCTCGAGTCCCTGTATCTTCCACAAAGCCCTCTGCTCGCGCCTTGCTCAGCAGGTCTCTCTTCTCTATTTAAAGGCATTCAGAAGCATGAATATTCTAATGGATACAGAAATGTTTTGACACTTCTGGAAATTCAAGAGTGCCACGGAAGCTGTGCCATCAAACTCATAGGAAATGGTCATCTTGTATTACTCAGTTCTTTCGTGCTGTAGGGACTAACCATGCGTCAAGAAGCATCCCGCAGCCAAAAATCAACCCCTCTGTTTTGAAAGCTGAGTGCTGCTGGAGAAAACCAGCTCTGCTTTTCCATCTGGTGCCATTTAAGCTTTACCCCATTCCTTCTGCATCACAATGAAATCACTGCTGGCATGAGATCAGATGCTCTGAAACCTTGGCTCCCTATCAACTTACAAAAATTGACCTGGACATTTTATCCACTTTGATGAGACCTTGAATGAAACTTCTTTCTCATTCACTCATGGTAAGGAGTGCTACTTCTTAGGGGAAGGGATTTATCTATTTCCTTGGATTCAACCTAAGCAGAAAAACAGCCCAAGCTCTAGGTGCCTCTGACAACTGTCCTGCTTGCAAAGAGGAGATATAAATTCTGTCCGTGTTCAAGCAACCTTCTCATTTCCATCCTTCCCACCCTGGAAATAGCATTATTCTCAAAACAGGATCAATTTAAGGAACCCAAGGTGCAAATCAAAACAGCTACAAAAAAGTAGCAAAACCATCTCCCATGCTGCACTGACCAGCTCCCCAGAGAGAATTCCAGCCCACAGAGTTAAGAGCAGCTACTTTGAAGGAAAATCACTGCTCATCCCAGCTACACCTGAACTGCCTGTTCTGATTTGCTGAGGAGCTGGCTGCAGTGCCGCTCACCACTTGGCATTCACAGCAAATCTGGTACAAAATAGGTTGGATCAGCAAGGGAGCCACAGTGCTGGAGAAGCAGAGCCTAAAGCAGCAGTAGAGAAGAAAGGGGAGTTACGAATTCTGGTTTATCCCATCAGATTGTGGTGCTGGGAGAGGTTGTTCCCAACTGTGGACAAAGCTAGTGCTCTGGGGGGACCTTATAGCGGTCTTCCAGTACCTGAAAGGTGCCTGTAAGAAGGGTGGCATAAGAAATGTAGCAGTAGGACAAGGGGTCACAGTTTTAAACTAGAAAAGGGGAGATTTACGTTGGATATTAGGAAAAAGTTCTTCACTAGGAGGGTGGTAGATCACTGGAACAGGTTGCCCAGAGGCACAGTGGAGGCCCCGGAGATATTCAAGGTCAGGCTTGAAAGGGCTCTGAGCAACCTGATCTAGTGAAGATGTCCCTGCTTACAGCAGGGGGTTGGACTAGATGACCTCTAAAGGTCCCTCCCAACCTTATACATTCTATTATTCTGTGAACATCAATGTTCATTTTCCTATGGTTTTGTGTGCCAAATTTGGCAGAGGCATTTAAGTTCCTGACAAATCTGCAAACACTTTATAAAATTCCTCTGTCCCTGCATAACTGCTGGGTAGAGTTTCAGGCCATGAGTGGTTGAGAGAGTACCTTTCAGTATGCTCCTTCCAAAAGGAAACTGTTGGATTTGGTACAGAAAAACCCTCATGCAACTACAACATGAGATCCCTCCAAAGTGCCTGATGGCCTGAACCCTGTTGGAGGGATACACAACCCAGTCAGACATGGGACAAGGTTGCAAACACAAAGCATGTTTACTAAAAACCTTTATTCTTTGATCCTTTTGGAAGACTGAAGCAAAGATTGAAGTTGTTTTGTCCAGCTTCAACCCCAAGCAGTAGAAAATCTATCTGTTTAGCAAAAGCACTGCCTTGCAAACCAGGGATGTTATTCAGGGCTTGTGGACTTCCACCTTTCCAGATAAATGAATTTTGGTCATAGCTAGTTAAAAATCAGCAAGAAGGCCCATTTTAAAAAGCCACTCTGCATTACAGCCCCTCAAACACACACACTCCACACTGTGTCTGGAGAAGCAGAGCCTAAAGCAGCAGTAGAGAAGAACGGGGAGTTATGGATTCTGGTGTATCCCATCAGAGCAGTGTTTATTCTAATCAATCAACTGAAAAAATAGCAGCTGAGAGTAATTATTAATAATCAACCAAAATTGGATTATTTCGCTGCACTGCAGTGTTGTCTGGATGGGGAGGCTGGTGTAGAAATAAAGTTCATCAGAGCAAGCTACTGAAATAAAATCGCTGACCTCAGCAGTTCAGCAGTTCATCAGAGAAGGTGGAAAAAGGAACCTCAGCTAAGCATATGGTGTTCTATCTGCAGAGCATGAAGGCTAACAAAAATAATCACTGGAAGGTGGCCGAGCTTAGGCATTTGGATCGAGTCATGGATCCAGTTGTCTATCCAAATGACGGTAGTAAGACCTTTTGCCAAACCTTTCCATCTCTGAGGTATCTGTTTTTGTGATTCCTCATTCTGAAAGCACAGGCAGCTCCCTCTTCCAAATGGCAATGTTTGAGAGGAAGGGGCTCAGATCTTTTCTGAATATGTTGTGCCCTCTCTGCAGCTGTGGCCTTGGCTGATTTTACCCTCAAGCAATGGAATGGAAACACATCATAAAGGGCCACGATACCAAACATTTTGTGGCATACTCAAGTCAGGAAATTTGCTGTTACTCTGCATAATGTGGCATTGCACAGAGATGGCTGTATTCTCAAACACAAATACTGAATTGCAACTACCAAACACATGCTTTTACTGCAAAAACAATTGCTCAGTCAACTTCATCCATAAACACGTAAGTGCAACTGTTTACATCTGTAAGTGCCTTGTCTATGCAACCTCACCTGCACCTTGTAAGTACTTTGTACACACAATTTAGGAGACTCCATTTGAAAAAAATAAGTCAGATATGCTACTAACGACCAGACTGGGTACACAGCAGTAAAACTCCCTTGCAACAGACAGAACTGTACCAGCTGACAAAATTTGGGTAAGTCCTAGAACACTATACTCCTGGCAAGAAGAAATACAACCCAGTTGCAAAGGAAATAAGAGTACAGCTACTGAAGGAGGCAGAACTCAGGAGTTTTCTGACATCTGTGTGTGCAAGACTTTAGCCATAAAACTGAATTACCACAGCAAACATTTTGTGTTTAACGGCTTAGTAATTACATTTTCAAATTAAATATTTAATTCTATCTTGAGTATTTCTACAGCACCCAACAGAATCTGAGTTACCCATTTCCTTTAACAATTTCTTAAAATAAAATAATCTTTTATTTAAAAGGGGCCTTGAGGAATCTGGAAAGTTTCTTTTAACCCTCATAATTGTTGGTTCATGCTGAATGTTGGTTCATGCTGAATGCTACACAACCCCTAATACATATCACACACAAATAAGGGATTTGAAGAGTGGAGGTTAGCTATAAAGCAGGCACTGGATGTACATATCTACTCTGCTAAGTCTAATGATCCCCAGGGCAGGCTTTTACATAGCACGTGCAGCGAAACACTGCTTTCCCTGTCCCACTGCAAACACCAGCTGTGCTCATCTATGTATTTCTTTCTAACTTTTTTTTTTTTCTATTTCAGGAAGTAAGAAGGAAAGAAAGAGACATGTGGTTTAATATTCGAATTGGATCAGTGCTTAAAAGTTTTGATAGTGGGGATCATCTACCAGTGCAAAAGCATACTATTACTTCTGCAATGTTAGTTCTGCTTTCGGCACCAGTCCACAGAGCAGGATGAAAGAGAAGAAGATGGAAATAGTCCTGGATAAACAGCACCTCAATTTCTCTCTATTTGCATGGTAAGAAAGGGTTAAACCTGCTTTGAGGTTCACTTTGTTCTCCATGGTTTGTGCAAAGCCAGCAATCAATCAATCTTCTCCCTTTCCTCCTTTTTTTTCTTTCCCTGGGAAGCACTGCAGGAATATCATGCCCAGGATCTTGTTTAAATCCACGAGTCTCCTCTGTCAATTCAATTCTTCCCATCCTCCCCAAAGTTCCTCCTCCCCCCAACAAGACAACCCCCTCCCTCCCCGAAAAGGGGCCTCCTGAGCTCGTTTTGCTAATGTATTCTCAAACCAAATTAGGGGCTCTGACTCTCGGTGAAGTTCGTGAGTTAGTTGCCGCGATGCACTGAATTAAAGATACCATCTCGGACTCAAATCAGATTAGAGCCCACACACACACATGCAAAAGCCCACTTTCTAATCAATTTTATAAAGGGCCTTCAGCAGAGATACACTAATGGTATTGAGCTAAGATCTTTAAACTAAGTGTGCAAGAAGTCTGCAGAGATAAAACGCACACTGTATTAAAGAGAAAGCTCTTCACTGCGCCCTTCCCACCAAGAACCCCACACACATTGGAACAGCACCTCAAAAGACAAAATGCCTCTCCTGAGCAGAAGGTGTTCCCTCACATCCTCTTCTCTTGACTTCCTCTTTCAGACCTTTAAGTCCTTTCTTTCATTCACTTCCTGTCAAGCTGCAACAGAAGGTCCCTGCACAGAGGGCAGAAGAGACGGGAGCTGCAGAGCCCTGGTACGTGTTAGGAATTAGACATAATGAGAGCACGTGAACCTTTTTAGGCCTGTCCCATGAATCTATGTAACATGCAAGCAAGGTGGATGATCTGCTGACCAGGTTCAAGGGGACTTCCACACACGTGACCTGAAGTCACACACAAGATGTCAGGCACTGCCGTGGTGCTTGGCACACAGAACTGGGACGCCACAACAGCCACATCCTGAGAGAGATATGACAGTGTGGAGTAAAGAGCTCTCTTTAAAAATCAGCAGGTGCACACACCTGGCATCTTCACATCCTTCTGTCCTAATCTCTCTGTGTTTAGCAGTGGAAGTTCTCATCTGCAGCAGCACATTTCCCCCCTCTGAAACCAATGCTGTGGTTTGCAATGGGTCACCCAGGAAAAGAAGAGAAAGACAACATAAGAAAAGAATTGTTAGGTAAGATTGCCCACAGAAGGTGATTATGAGAAGAGGAGGCAGAAAACAGTTTCTAAAAGAAGCTGCAATTGATGATTTAATAGCCCATCTGTTGTTCAGTCGCCAACAGCCAGAGGATAAAACAATCTGTGAAGACTCTGTTTTTTGCAAAGTTTTCTGTGTCAGTTTTCATGTTTCTAGTAAAAGCAACTCAGAACAGTTCACACACATGAGAAAGCCAAATCTCAGAACACGGTATCAATCTTTGTGACTATTTGCTTTCTACGACACTTTCTAACAAAAGAACAAGGATACTTGCTAAGGTAACAGAAAAATCTGTTTCTTGACAAAAATCACTTCAAAAATTGAAATTCCTCTTTAGCTATGAGGAAATATGCTGTTTAGATCCTCAAAAGTTCTCAGATGATTAGGATGTTCACGATTTCAGAATCTGAAAATTGAACTGTGACATGCACAGTCAACTCCCCATAAACCCCTAACAAAAATACACCAATTACAAAACAAATTTCTCTGACCAGCAACTAGCTAACACACATATAAGCCTAATTATACACTAGAAGAAACCACTTCAACTTTCACAGGGCCAAACTTCAGCAGAGGGAGCTTTCCCCTTGGTTTTCAGACAGGTGGCAGTTCCTAGAGCTTGGAAGGACACAAGTAGCTTCCTGCAGCAGAGAAAACCCCAACTATACCTTTTAAGGTGATGCAGCAGCATTTCTGCAGGAACCTGAGCTCTGTTCACTGTTAGCACAGAACAGAGAAGATCACAGGTGCTTTTCTGGTGCAGAGCCACGGTGCAGCAACCACAAGTCCCGGCGTGCTACACTCCTCCTTCAGCTGTGTAGCTGAGTAAAACCAGTATTTTTGTATGCATGCACACAGGATGTAATCCAAAGGCTGTATGAAACCAACAAGTGCCCTTCTGACTCCAACCAGCCACCCTATGAGTCACTGTCTCACCAGCTTTCTCTAAACAACGTAAAGGGACCGCAGCAAGAGAACTGTGGCAGAGGCAGGGTCTGACCACCCTACTCCAGGGCCTTGCTGAGCAAAATTTCTCAGAGCTCAGATGGGCTCTACTTTCATAGAATCATAGAATCATAGAATGGTCTGGGTTGGAAGGGACCCCAAGGATCATAGAGCTCCAACCCCCCTGCCACAGGCAGGGACACCAACCTCCAGGCCCGGATCTACACAAGGTTGCCCAGGGCCCCATCCAACCTGGCCTTGAACACTGCCAGGGACGGGGCATCCACCCCCTCTCTGGGCAGCCTGTTCCAGCCCCTCACCACTCTCTCTGTAAAAAACTTCCCCCTAAGATCTAATCTAACCCTTCCTTCCTTTAGTTTTAATCCATTCCCCCTTGTCCTATTAAACTGTCTTTATCTCAACCTACAATATTTACTTCTTTTTCTCTTTTTTTCCCCCCATTTTTGATTCTCTCCCTCATCTCACTGGGGGTGAGGCAGCTTGAGGCCTCACACCACTGTGGAGTTTTACAACAGTCATGTGCTGAGGATGACGCCAGTTTTCAATGCAATTAACCTTTCCAGCCTAATGAAATGGCTCTATTGGCTGTGGTGGCTGCAAGGAGCCCCTTGACTCTGGCAGGCTCCTGAGGATGGGTTATCGAGGTTGCAGAGCATTACTGCTCCACTTCTATTTGCAGGCTGCAGCTAATCAATGCCAGACCTGAAAGGAGTAGGCAATGCCAGCCCCAGCATCATACTCCAACATCTTATTGATCCCTGGGAGAGGGGACTTGGGTCTGCGCCCATTGATCTGCTGTGTCACAGGCACTGTTCTTCCAGGAACGCACCCCGGGCAGCAGTGGCACACAGCTGGGACAAAGGGGAAAATTCCTCAGATGGGAAAGCATAAGGGCTACCCCAGAGGCGATACAAAAGCAGCTAACTGCCCTGTGGCTTAGGAAGAACCAGATCTGGGATGGAGCCTCAGGCTTTTGTGCTGTTTTATTCTCCTTAGCTGGAATAAGACAGGCACAACAGCCCTCCCAGGGGTGGGTGATGACTACTGTATCCTGAGGGCTGACGTTTTTCAGTCACTTTCTTCCTTTCTGGCTGTTGATCTTTAGGAAGTGGAGGTAGTAGGGAACAGGCGGGGTGGAAATTGGCTATTAAAGCCCCAAACATGCTGTGTCTGTGGAGAGAGAGAGGGAGGGAGACTGTGACAGATACCTTTTGCCTCACACCTAGACATCTTGTCCATACAGCCCACTGGGACTTTGAGCTTGGAGCTCTGGAGAAGTATAATCCTCACCCACGTTTGCCCATGACTTTAGCAGTCTGTGATGAGACTTGCCCTGCAGTGATTAATCCATCCTACTTCCTAAAGTTCAGACCTGCCACAGACATGCTACCAAACTCAAGCACCCAAAATTCTAGAACCTAAATTACACCTTTGAATAATTATTAAAATGGCTTTTAAATCAGGAAACTCTATAAATAAAAACTACTGTTTGGGTTTTGCATCTGTTTCAGTGTCCTGAGTTAGTTGCACACTCTCAAGCCACGATGTCAAACTTCCTTCTGCAATGCTGAGGGCAAGAAATTTGCATTAAGAAATAAAACTCTAATTGGTACATCATTTCAATGAAAAGGGGCCTCATAAAATATTGTTAGACTCCACCTTCCTCAATCTTGGCTTTTGCTTGTACTGTTAGCATCATTACTTTCACAAACTGTTGCTGTATTTTTCAAATACCCAGTGCATCTTTCAAACACAGATCTGGCTCTAATTGAAAACCACATGACCCCAGAAGCATTTTTTATGTTCCAGTGTAATAAAGATATAGCCAGGATATATTCAGGACTCAGCTCCAAGTACTACCTGAAACTTGTTCCTTTTCATATATTCAGTTATTGAAAAATAGAGGAGAAAGAGATACCAGCAAGCTGGCCTTAGGAGCTTTGAGATGTGTCCACATACCCTTTCTACTGGAAGATATGCCCTATGTGTAGGCATCATGGAGCAGCATACCCTTCCCAAAGCAGCTCAATATTCAAAGGCAGAGGGGCAGGAAACATGCACATGGAAAACACATAGTGAAGAAATTTCATTCTTGTTAACATCTTTAACAATGCTGAGCTATTCTACTTCAGCTGGAGGTCTGACTGGAGCCTATTGTCATACAAGAGGACAATCTTTGGATGGGAATGTTGTGCTTTCACCAGCAGGCTGCATCGACAATGACCCAGCTGTTTGCTTACTGCCCCTCCCCACAGTGGGATGGGGTAGGGAATCAAAAAGGAAAAAGGTAAAACTCACCAGTTGAGATAAAGAGAGTTTCATAGGACAGAAAAGGAAGAAAATAATAATACATTGTGCACAGCACAATTGCTTGCCATCTGAAGCCATTGCTCAGCTAGTTCCTGAGCCATGTTGTCTCCTAGCCAACACTCAGTTATATACAGAGCATGACGTAATATGGTAAGGAATAGTCCTTTTGTCCTGGTTGTGTCCCCTCCCAGGCTCTTGGGCACCCCCACCTTCTCATTGGCAGGCCAGTATGAGAAGCTGAAAAGTCCTTGACTGCTTGGCTTCAACTGAAAACACTGGTGTGTTATCACAATATTTTTATCTTAAATACAAAATATATCACTATACCAGCTACTAGAAAGAAAATTAACTCTCTCCCTGACAAAACCAGGACAGGGTATCACTGAGGGGTTGGTTTTTGGTTTTAAATTTTTAGTTATAGGGAAGAGGAGTTGAGGAAACCTCTGCATGTGAAAGGAAAAAAGCCTTCTCCTATCTGGCACGTTCAGTGATGTCTCAACCCGCAAGGAGCAATTTCTCCCCCTATCATTACAGACACAGGCTGTCACATTTTAGCTCTAGTGGGTGCTTCAGGATGTTTAGAACTGAATCCAACATGGAAAAGGATCTCCTACAACCCCAACCAAAACATCTCACACACTTAGTGCTGCACTTCAAGATCAGTGATGCGTGGTCCCATTTCCCACAGGAAATTGAGGGAAGGCTTCTGAATCACAGAATCATAGGGGTTGGAAGGGACCTCGAGAGATCCTGGGGTCCAACCCCCAATGGCACCCGGAATGAATGGCACCCTGTTAGAGTAAAGGCAGGTGCTGCTGACGGTAGCATTTTCCACAGGTGAAGAAACAATGGTAGTACTGAAACCACAGCCATTAGCTGGTGAAAGAAGGAACCACAAGGTCAAATTGCAGATACCACTAAGCTTTGCTTGGGTCTGAACACAACCATCCAGTCGCAGAACACATTGGACAAATAGATGGTCAACTGGACTCCCAGTACAAAGACTTCCAGTGCCAGCCACCCATGGGCCTTCTCTGATCCTGGAGCCTTAGTGGAACCTTCATTTTAGAAGTTTTATACCTACTTGGGTCCTAAATTTGAGAGGACTGCAGAACTGCCCAGGAGATAAACCTGAATAATAACTTTGCCCTACTTACTGACCTGGGAAGTAATTAACCCATCAATATTGCCCTTCTTCAAGTTACAAAGCTCCCCAGAATAGCAGAGGCACATAGCATTCACATGGGTAGAATTCAAAAGCTTGAACTCAGCCAATTTGGGGCAAAGCAGTACTGCAGATCAGGGGAGACCTGGCTGAGGTGAGAGGAGAAACAAACCTTCAGTGGCTCAGAAAGGCATGTGATGCAGTCCTGGGAAAGCCCCAGATTTCACTCATGAGACAGAGCCAACCCAGAAGGTGGGAACAATGGGAGATGGGGTAAAAGGAAAATTAACTCTCAGAAGACTCCAAAATGGGACAAAAAAAGAAAACCAGAA
The DNA here is from genome assembly GCA_013400835.1 of Zapornia atra. Classification (NCBI taxonomy): domain Eukaryota; kingdom Metazoa; phylum Chordata; class Aves; order Gruiformes; family Rallidae; genus Zapornia; species Zapornia atra. Next base: position 263,736 of record VZTU01004082.1, read on the forward strand.
AACCAGGTTCTGATAACTGTAGATCAAAGGCAATCTGGATCAGATTGCAGCAGATCTGCCTCAAAAGGAAGCGGTCAACAGGTATGCAAGAAAAACACTTTGCCCTTTATGACTTTGACACAGAGTATGAATAGAGGCAGGGCACAGACTATGTGATATAAATGCTGCCAGGGTAAACAGGTCTCTGAAGTCAGTGCTTACACACAGTGCAACACACAGCTACCTCCTTTCAAATGAGGGTATCTTCCAGAACTACAAAATGTGATTTGCCCAGAGAAGTAGTGGATGCCCCGTCCCTGGCAGTGTTCAAGGCCAGGTTGGATGGGGCCCTGGGCAACCTTGTGCAGATCCAGGCCTGGAGGTTGGTGTCTCTGCCTGTGGCAGGGGGGTTGGAGCTCTCTGATCCTTGGGGTCCCTTCCAACCCAGACCATTCTATGATTCTATGATTATCTCCAATATCTGAGTGTGCAAATCAGGACGGCCAAGCGCTGTGTAAGTTAATATATACACAGAGGAGCACGGTTGGAACAGGGGCAAAGTCTTTGCTCTTCAATCAGAAAGTCAAGGTGTCAAGGCAGCACTGATGCCTGCACACAGCACATCAGCTTTCATCTGCCTACAGGAATTCAAGGCTCAGCACACAGCACCCCTCTTCAGGAACGAACTTCCCACTGAAGCAAAAATGGAGAACAGTCTCATTTGTGGGATGGTGACTGGAACAGGCCAGGTTGCACTATTTAAGTCATTATTCCCATTACAAAAGCACTTCACAGACCCAAAGTGTTGGGCAGTGTATTAAATATTAAAGATCTGGTTTTGTCCATGAGAACTTGCATTCCAAAGACAGACCAAAAGAAAGAAAAAATGTTTTGATGCACAATTTACAGTCAGGGGAGAGAATCAGAGACTTGAAGTCTTTGCTCAGTTCACCTAGGAAGCTTATAGAAGAGCTGGAAACTGGTCTTCAACCCTGATCCCAGGTTTAGACCAGCCAGCCTCCTTAAGAAACAGACAGTGGTACAGTGGGTGGGTTAATCACAGGAGTTACTTTGCGTCCTTCCAGGAGCTGTAGATGTCCTTCATGTATTGGTAGGGACATAATACCACAGAAAAACCAATCTCTTCTGACCAAAAACTACCATCAAGAACAAACACTGTTCACATCTGCAAAATCTTTTCAATTTGCTCCAAAACATACTATATGTAAATTTGAGAAGGTTTTAGGATTTTTCTTCCTTCATGATGTAAGTTTGCTACGATTTTGTGTCATTTATTTTAAGAGAAGGATCATTTTCTCTCAGAAATGACCACTATGTGAGGACAACTCTGTTTCATTTCAGCACAACTAGGAAAGAAACAAATTACCACTGCCCTGGGAAAAAAAATTAAAGCTAATCCCCACTCACTGGGAACATGAACCAGACAGCAGAATGAAGTCCTGGAGAGGAGAAATACTTGCTTGAGTGGCTGCAGAAGAAGGAGGAAGTTTTCCCTCAGCCAGGCCAGAAAGCAGGAACTCTGCACTCTGTGAACACCACAGCTAAGGTTTGGGGAGTCTGTGCTGCCATCTTCAGGGATGCTCTCATCTCTGTGACCCAAAATTGCAAATGAAGGAATACAAAAAGAGGGAAAAATTCACAAAAAAATAAGAAAGAGGTAAAGGAAATATTGATTCTGCTCTTCCCCCTCCAAGATGGCTGGTTGCCTTGTCTTGATTAGCTCATGAAGAATCATGGAAATTAAAAATGTGGAAAGCCAAATAAATCCTGCCTCGTCCACATGCATCCCCAGGCTGCAGTAAAGCTAACCCATCATTGGGGTTTAGCCCTGTCTGATTTCTCTCTCTGCTTCTAATCCAGAGCAGGGCTGGGTGATTATTCACTGAGCCTCAATGGCAGATGCTCTGTAGATGCTAACTAACCACCTCCTTTACAAAGCAATTTCAAAGAGGCAGAGTGAGAGACCCTGACCCCTTCCCACAGGGCTGAATTAAAATGAAACAGTTAATTGTGTGCCCACAGGGTTCTCAAAGCCCCGTTTTGCAAGAACAAATCACAGGTATTCCAAAAACTCATGTACATGTTATTCTTTCCCAGACAAAATTGGGAGATTTGAGATGCTGTGGGGATATGTCCTGTGTAATAACAGAGGTACAATGAAGAGGACAAGACAGATTCTCCTTGTTACTGACTTAGTGGATGTGTGGATATCTTGCATCATTCTGAAGAGTCTTTTGATGTGTGCAACTCTCCCTCTACTTCTCCACAACCCATTCCACATTGCTGTGAATTCTTTGTCTCTTCTCTGAGTTCTTACCTTGTTACCCATACCTTCTATTTTTCAAATTGCTTTACGGGCTCCTGGCCACAGGGCCCTCCTGGATCAAATATTGCACAACAAAATACAACCCATTAATAGCATGTTTTCAGGTTGAAAATCATGTCTGTTCCCCAGCTGCTATGCTGAGACAGGACTTTCTTTGCTGGTCGTAACGCTGACTGAATGGGAACCTCATTCTTCAGATCTCTATTGCCCTCTGGCCTCACTATCCCCACGCCCTCAGTAAACCTGACTGCTTCATCTTCTCAATTCATCTAAATGACAAAATAAGAAAGAATGTTTTGATTCAAATTAAGCACCAAGTATTTGCTCCCACATAGGTCAGTATAATCGCTGAAGGTTACAGATAGAAAACAGTACTATTGTGTTTTATTAATATTAACAATCCATTTTTGTTTAAAGCTTTTGGCTTTGTGTTTTATTTCACCTAGGATACAGTTATTACCTCACAAAATGGAAGAGTTCTTTTTTTATCCACTTGGGTCACTGTAAAAATATATTAAAAAAATGATGATTTATAGTGAATAAGAAGCAATCTGCAGCATTTTTCAACTACAAGGACTTCAAACTGCTCCTCAAAATTGTATATACATTAAGGAACCATTTCACTCATCCCATCTCTGAAGCCTAAAGCAGCTCTTCTGCAGCCAGAGTTCACAAAGCAAAAAAAAATCATCTGTCCTACTGAAACTACAATGGAAACTAAGGAACAATGTAAATGCCCGAGCTGCAATTTAATCAGAACATCTGTAGCCACCAAATAACCAATACTGCAATGCCATGATGGGTGCCAGGGGCACAGAGATAACCCTGGTGCCACACTGAGGTGCCAGCTCTCAGAGCAAGGCATCTTTCATCAGCAACACCAGCTCTGGCCATGCCTTCCACATGTGCTTGCTTGCCTCCTGCTCAGCTTTGCTAACCTGTAAGAACAGTCAGGACCACAGTTTAGCATAAGCATGAATGAAAGAGGAAGAAGAAAGGAACTAAGTAAGTATCCTAACTGCAGAGATACTTACTAAAAGAGTTGATTGAACAGAGTAGAAAGCTGTCACTTTGCTGATGGATTATTTTTAAGCCCTTCCACAAAATATAATAGACAGTCTCTTCTCACATTGGTCTGGCCCTTCCTGTGATCCATCACATGCACTCAGCTTGGTCCATCTGTTTTGCCCATCTTTCAAACACACACCTGCCTTCCCCCATGCCATCCCTCACTCCATTAAACCAACTGGCAGCCATGGTCTCACAGCCCTCTGCAAGACCTACATCTACTGAAAACACTGGCAGAAAGCAACTCACTAATGATGGGTGAGGTGTGCAACAAAGGACTCATGCTCCTATCTTTTCAAGATCTTTACAGAACATAAACGCACTCACAGTCCATCAAATTGGACAGTTTGTTTTTCTGCTCCCCAGTGCTAGCCTGCTGCTGGTCTGGGGGAAAGAACAGAGCTAGCAAATCCTTTGTCTCCTCTGCTTTTGGCTCACTGCCTTGGTGCCTTCTCTGCTGATACCTTTTCTTTCCGGTTCACACCACACTTTCCAGGGCAGTCCCGTGTTTTACCACACCTCTAACAGCAGGCAGCACACTGCAGCCTGCACCCTAGGAAGCAGCATTCCCAATACCATCCTGGGTGAACCTGCAAATCTGCTGCCCTGTGCCTCCCAACCTCTGCCACTACTCCTGGAAAGAGATGTCAAGAGGCTTGGGAGGTGTGTGTCACACGAGGGGTGTGGATGTTGCTGCAGAGGAGGGTATGAAAGGCAAGCTCTGGAGGTAACAGCAGTGGCTACTGCAGGCTCCCATGGAGGTGCACGAGCAGAGCTGGCAGGAGACAGCTTATCCATGCTGTTCTTTGGTCTATGCAGTAATCTCAGCCTCTCACTTTCATGAGTGCTAAATTCACACCAAAATGTTTTTTTTAAAACCCACCACAGGCGATTAAGCTGTGATCTAGATTAATTAGCTGCCATATTTCATTTTTAAAATCAGAACTGGCCTATGCTGACACCAGGGAAACTTATAATATTTTCCACTCATACCTAACTGCCTCTGATTTTTCACGCTGCCTAGAACTAACGGCTGCTCCCAGCCTCACTTCCCCATGCCAGGCAGCTGCCTGCACCCACTGCTTGGAAGCCATTCTGTTGAACCCTTGGGGATGGGTGGTGGGCTGAGGGTGAGGCACCAGGGATCTCCTAATGAAAGTGCTGCCCTGGTGTAACCCGTGTGCCCCAGGTAACATTTCTTTAGTGTTGAAAGCAAGAGATTGATGAATTGTATAATGTACTTCTACTGCTGCTCATTTTTCTGAGTGCTGCTGTTTGGTGTCTCCCAGAGGCTAGCAGGCCCCTTTGGCCACAAAATAATATCTACTCCATCCCAGCAGCTGGGCTGCTGGAGGCAAAAGCTGTGTCCTTGCTCCCCAAGTGATAAGCAAATGTCAGAATGCACACCAGGGAAAGGACACTACCAACAGAGGTTCAACATCACTGTATGGAAACATGGTTCACTTTCTACCTCCTATTCCTCTGAAGATCACTCACTATGCACCTTTAAATCCCTGAAGAAAGTAGGGGATAGGCAACAACCTTATTTAAACAACATGATGGACTGGCTGTTCCAAAACTGATTTCTGAAGTGCTAGACTCCCCTGTCCAGCACCATGTTGCTCCCTGCCCATGAAAATTGTACTCCTCAGAGAAAATGCTGTTCAATCCACCTCCACCAAATAAATAACTCTCAGTCTTGATGTCACCTTAAATAAGGCTTGGCTCTGTAACCCAAATCCCAAATCTGTATCTTCTGCTGGAACCAGGAATTCTTTCAAGGATTCAATGTGTTAATTCAGCAAATTAAGACTGGTTTATGCACTACCTTTACAAGCTAAGTCCTAACAGCACCCTTCTCAGGCCAGGGAGATGCTCTAATGCCCACTTCAGCAAGAAGCACCTCCTGCAAGCAAAATAGAGCTCATGGGAGATGTGGAGATGTCCTGGCTTGCTTTAATACAGATGGACACACACAAGAGGTGTGTAGAGGGTGCAGGCATAAGGCACATAGGTGAGGTAGCAAATCCATTTACACCAAGAAGTAGGAGATAGCCACCATGTGGCTCTCCATATGTTCACTGGCATGTGTTTGTATGAAATATCAATGCAAGGTATAAGTCAAAACCAGGTAAAACACAGAACCCTCCTTTCCTTCCCCATCTCTCTGTACACCTGTTAGAGCAAGCACTGCACAGATATGAAGAGCTGCCAGAATAGGAACTACAAAGCAATGCCATCAGCCCATGAACTTCTCAAATACAAGAGGTGCTGCCATGTGCTCTTCTCTGTTTCCTCCCTTCCACTCAGCACAAAGGACTTCAGATTAAAAATAACAGTTGAAAGAAAGTGAAATCATCATCTGCACCACACTGCAAAGAGCCAACAGGGAGCAACAGGTAAGCACCCTGTAATCCTGCAACATAGCACAATGGACTGGAACCCTATCAATAGGCAGCAGTAGCAAGTAGAACAGGACAGGATTACTTTTTTCAAACTGGTTGGTGGTCACCAGTTCCCCCTTTTTCAGCTCACTGATGGTGAGCTTTTTCTCCTGGGGATGTTCTGCAAGAGCTCCATTGCAGTGGAAAAGGACAGCAGAGTTTTTCCTTCTTCCACACCAAGTCAGCGTTGCTCTAACTTGCCACGACCAATGCCCAGGACTTCACTCCCATCCCACTTCACAGCAACGCTTCATTCCTGCCTTCTCCGCTCCCCTGGAGCAGAAGTGCAGCACAGGCCTCCTACCAGCTGCTAATGTGCATCTTCCTTCTCTAGTTGCAGGGATGCTAAACGCACTGTAATAAATCTCTTCATCCCAAGGGAACAGTTCTCCTCCTCAGGCCCCATGACATTACACGCAGCAGCTCTCTCCAATGTCAAAAGCTCCATTTCAAAGCTGCTCTGCCTTCAGACACATCCTGCTGCCCTCTGTCTCATCACTTCTCTCCAGTGCTGTTGGCTCCCAGCACCACCTGGCTTTCAGGTTCCCCACCACGGGTACAGGAGGCAGGCTCCATTTTCAGCCAGTGACAGGGGCCATGGCAGGGCAGTCAGGTGGAAGGGACCTGTGTGTTTGCATGGGCAGACTTTACATATGTGCCTCTTCCTCACCTCATGAGGGTGTTGCTGACAACTTTCACCTTGTACCAGAGAGTCTAAACAAGACAGTCTGCAAATCTGAAGGAAAGCCCACTTCCAGTCTTGTAGCTGTAAAAGCTGGGAGAGAAATAAAGCAGCAGTTTTTCAAGGTTTGACCCCAGTTTTTAAGCAAATTCTCACTCAGTTTTAGCAACAGAAGCCTGTACGTGTGCCAGCAAAATCTTTCTTCCTCCTCTGTGAACTGTATTCAAATTCCACTTTCTGCAGGAAGAAATGATCGTGTGTTTTCAGTGTATGTTCAGTAAGTTAAAGGAGAAAAGTGGTGAGAAATCCATGTTTCCTACCATGCTTCAGACAGAAACCTCAGTCACGTGGCAAGACACAGCCACAGTGCTGGACTGCTGTCCTCTGCTTTCAGTCATCATTGCTCTGTCACAGTCTGATCTCAAGCTCTGTGACACAGGTTCTACGCTTGCTTGTTTTTCCTCCAGCTCACCATCTCCAATCAAAGACAGATCCAACAGTGTCCAATGGAAGTCCACTGTTTACAGTACAAAATGCTTGAGAACATTCTGAACCATCAACTCTCTTTTGGATCTCCTGCCTAGAGCAGCAGAGTACTGCCTGGCATTACTTTGTGCATTTCCTTGCAGCGCTGGAGTTTTCAGGATATTGCAGAATCAGATGGTGCTAAAACCTTACATTTCTAACCCACAGGGGAGTATCAGGGAGGTTTCACTTAAGGCACAATTTGCTACATTTGCCTTCTACTTTTTCTTTATCTATTGGTATAAAGATGCAATTGCTGCTCAGCTTGATGGCATTACATAAATACCTTAAAAGGAGCTTGAAACCAGAGTTAAGTCTCTTCTTCCCAGCTATCTCATTCTAGTTTTCTTTCTCCTTTGCACGGGCCTTCTTCTTCCACAAGTGTTTTTTCCTCATAACTTTGTCGAGGGAAATTCTCATCTGGAGCTCTCTGGAATTCTCCCATTGCTGGAATGCTTCTTTGGACTCCTACTTTACTCACCTCTGCTGGATTTTTATCCCCATAATATTCTTTGCAACTTCAGCGAGTTCACACTTCACCTCCTCTCACACCTCATTTGGCATTTTGTCCTCTGTGCATTTTAGCAATGCATCAACCTGCTCCCCAATTACCCCTAGGTAGCCTTCTCCAACATACTCCAAATTATTCCCAAAGGGCTGAAAGAATCATTTCATGCATTAGAAGCATGAAACCTGAACTCTGAAAGAAGCAGCCAGTGATCTGAAGCACTAACAGCACCTGGCAGAGTTTTACAGAAGGAAAATCAGTAGTTTCTGCCCTTTCCATACAAGGCTTTAATCCTTCCACCCACCCCACTTCAACATGATTTCTTTTATTAGTTCCAGATATATCTTCCTCTACTGTGATGTTGAGCTGAATGGTCTAATGTTCATCTTGTGCCAGTTTTACATTGCTGTATTCCATCCAATTGTCACAGTTACTTGTCATTTACACAAGACAAGTTTTAAAAAGCCAAGTTCCCAAGCACACTCAAAGCTTGTAGATGGCTTCTTCATCTTGTGCCTTTTGCTGTCTAGTTTCCCATATCAATTCTTAACACCAGCCTCTTCCTTCAACGACAGCGACAGCATTTCATGGTTGTTAGTTGCTCTCAGAAGATGAAGTAACCTGATATAAATTATCTATTGTATTGCTGCAAGTGGAACAGAACCTGTTAGCACGGTAGTAGCTCCTAGAAGGCAGTTAGTACTGACTACATTATTACAAGCAGAAGCTTTTCTATCACAGTAGAAGTCATTTTAATATGGCATTCTCCTCAAAGATTTTTCTCTACTATCAAAGGGTTTTCTCCCTGGTTCAGTAGTCCACATCATGAACAGTATCAAATCTTTATCCTAACTCTCACACTGGTGATGCACCAAAGACACAGGGAGACCACTCAGACGTCATTTTTCCACAAGAAACCAGAGACAGTAAGGAATAGCAACCCCCAAATCAATGGATTGTTCCATGTTAAGTCTGCATTTAATTATTGCTCACTGCTATTCATTTAACCTGTTAAGAAAAGAACCCAGATAAACCAGCTACTGACTACGAAAAAGATAAAGAGGATATTTGAAACAAACACCTCTATGTATTCATCATATTGTGACGTGGAAAAGCTATAGTCCAGACTAGATGAGAAATCTCTCTATCTCCTGATGAGACAGAATAGATGCTCTTAAAGAAAAAAATTGTGAATTTAAAGACAACATACCTGTCATTCTTAACTCAGGCTGCAAGACCACATTGGAAGCAATTCAGCTTCCAAAGACAGTTACACTGCCAGCTGTCAATCACCTACACAAATGATAGCAAGATACACTGCCAGGGAACCAGGTAGGGAATACTTCTCTTACACATGGGTTTAACCTAAATGTACGTACAACTTCTGTGTGTCACTTTGTTAGAGAGAGATACTGACAAACCGGATAGGAGTTTTAAGTCATCGTAAAACAGTTGGGTAAACCGAAACACAGCAGGGTCTGTCTGAGAATTAGGAAACACTTTTTCACTGTGAGGGTTGCCAAGCACTTGCACAGTTGCCCAGGGAGGTTGTGGGGCATTTCACGTTTTTGAGATACTCAAAATCTATGTGGACACAGTCCTAGACAAACAGCTTTAGGTGGGCCTGCTTGAGCAGGGGGGTTGGACAAGATGACCTCCAGACGTCCCTTCCAACCTCAGCCACTCTGTGGTTCTGTGAGAAAGCAAGTGATTTCTTCATTTAGGAAACAGTATGCAAATACAGATAAGAGTTAGGTGTTTCTCAAAGACTGCATGAGACTCATATGGGAAACAGTAAGATTTCTCTTTCCTCAAGGTTCTTTACCATGTTATCTCCACAGACAGTGGAATTGGTCTTCAGGGGATGTGGTGACAGCATCCAAACATACGCTAGTGAGATGCAGAAGAGAGTGTGCAGGGTGAGACCTGTCGGGGGTGACAAGAGAACCTCCCTAGAGGTCTCATGAGGTCCATAAACATGGAAACATCCCCTCAATGGAATCATGAGTCCACCGCCAAGATGCCCGGGAAAAACCCTCATTTTTTGAGGACAAAGTAATTTGCACGTTTCCAAAGAGCTGGCCTGTGAAAAGAAAGGTACGGGGGGCTGCTCTCCAGGCAGGCCCAGCAGGCCCCTTTCGCAGGAGCGAGGTGCCCGGCGCACTGTCAGCAGAGCCCTGCAGATGGCTGCAGAGCTCTTCCAGCTCCTACCTGCGCTGGAGCAAGGGGCAGGTGGAGGCAAAGCCACTGGCCAGTCCCCCACTGAAGGAAGCAAAAGTATTCTCCTTTCAAAAGGAGGACACTTCTCTCTATGCTGCCTTCATTTCTACCCAAATGTAACAGCCAGTCGCCTGCAGGCTGAGTATCACTGTCTTTAACCTCCCAAGGACCCTGCGTTTGCAAGTTTTCCTACGACGACAGCTGAAAGACAGAGATGCTGTGGCTCTTCAGCGTGCCAGTAAACTCCTCTTACAGGAGGAGAATTGTCGCTCAAGTTCCTTTTCTCACCAAGGCTCTGTAGTCCTAAGAAGCTCTGATGGAGCAGATATTTTAAAAGATTTATCCGTTCTTCCTCTTGCCCACGGCAGCCATATCCTTTTGCTCCCTTTCCCAGATCTCCACCTAACTGTGTTGAATGGCTGGCTGGTACAGAAGAGCAACCTTCTTTCTACACCCCATGTCACGCTCAAGCATTGTCCCCGAAACAAACCACCTTTGTTCCCCTGGCTTCCCTTAAACTCTAGCTTTAGCTCTGAACCCTTTTTAAAAAAAAATTGAGATCCCCATCACTCTGGATCCCCTCATTCCCCTCAAGCCATGTCTCCTACTTACTTCTCCCCCTCTCCAGTGTTACACCGCCCATCTATGCAGGGGCAGCATCAGCTTTTGCATAGTAAAATTTTGGGTGCCAATCCTTTCCCTACATCAAGGGGATCCTGAGTTTTTCCTGTGCCTACCTTCTAGCAGTTACCATGCCCTGAGCGTGGGATAGCCTGACATCTGCACAGGCCTCTCACTGCGCTGCGGACAGCTTCCTACCACAGGCATGCTGATGCTCGGCATTCTGTGCCCAAGTCACATCGCCTTCCCTGAAAATCCCAGCTGCAGTAACATAGCATGAGCTGTTCCTTTACGGTATGTATTTACCTGCTGCCTTTTCAATCCACACGCCTGCATCAAATAAATTATCTCCTAAGAGGGAGTTGAGAACTTATAACAGACACCAGCCGCCCAACCTCTTTTAATCCGTCCAATATTAGACTCGTTAGTCATCAGGATAACAATCCTATTTGCAAATCAGCCACCTTTATCAGATAACCAACGGGACCTAGTACAATGTCTATTAGTCCAACAACATCACCACCAAGATATATAACTGCTCCTGTACAAAAACCTTTCTTCTAATTCTTCTTAAACTCAACAAGACTGATTGGTTTTTATTATTCATGAATTAATTTTTAACTCTTGGTCCAACAGGGGAATTGAATCTATAACATTTTTCAGAGAATGAAGCAAAGTAATAGTATGTTGAAAAAGCAGACTAGGCAAAAGGAGGTATTTTTTCCTCCTTTCAACTAACAATTAAAGGGGAGGGGGACTGGCTGCATCTGTTTTTCCATAAACACCTGAGGGGAAAATTCTAAGGAAAAATTAGTGTGTTAAAACACGTATAAATACCACATCCTTGTGCTGTGAGAGCTTTTGCATTTTGTTTCATAATTATGTGATTTTAAAAGTGCTGTGGAATTATATTTGTTCATGTTTTTAAAAATAAGTCCATGTTGGAATAGGAACTGAAGAGGGGAAACTGCCATGAGACAGTCCGTATTACTAGAGAAGTAATGATCGTGGGCAGTGATCATGGCTTACAAAATATTCTGCAATGAGTCCCCTAGCTGTAATTGCTAGAAGAAAAGGAGCTGTTCTATTTATACTAAAAAAAAATTAAAATTAAAAAACAACCAAGAAACACTTCTAAAAGAATAAAAAGAGACTGATCTGAAACACTGTAGGTATTGAAATAAAAACCCGAAGTATCTCATTGTCAAATAACTTCCTAAGCATGGGGTTTCATAAGGGGAAACACACTCTGTTTTGTGTCTTCCAAAACCAAATCACATTAAAAAGGAAAAAAACCAAAAAAAAAAACAAAAAGAAGAAATAGAAGTTACAAAAATAAAAATTAAATAAAAAGAAAGAAGAGATTCCAAACAATTGACTTTTCTGGTTATGCCACATGAACTCATCTTTATCCAGACAGTGTTACAGCCAGACCTGTATCTTGCACACCATGTTTCAAATTCCTCTCTGATTGTTTATTAAAGAAAATGTCTGTCCCTCTTTAAAAACCACAAATTCTGATACGCATTGATTTATAAACAGAAGCTCTAAATGCAGTTGTTCAGTAGCACCTAACCCTACATAACCCACAACTAGATGTGTTCCAAGAGAAACACCAATATTTCAATTTTTTTTAAAGCACAACTGTTACATATAGGATATTTGTACAGAGTTAGATATTAATAGAGCACCTTCTATGCAAGGCTATCTACAGATTTCCAAACTTGAATTAACAAAGACTCAGCACAACCTTGTGATGAAGACAGGCACACGTATTGTTATTTTTTAAGGCATTTATATGCACATGCAGATATAGGCAACCCTACGCAGCAGAAAGGTTTCTGTATGTGTACAAAGAGATATCGTACAGATTGTTGTTTCAGTGAAAGAGTACACTGTGCAATATCAAATGAACAAGTGGTTATATATAAAATTATATATTTCATATACACGTGCATTCTGTTAATTTATAGTATGTGCACACGTATTTAAAAATAAGTATGTGTGTGCACACCCTGATATACACCCATCCACGCACTTACAGATCTCTGCATGCAAGAAAACTGTTTCTCTCATACTTTGACATGTTCTAGTCCTCTACAGCATCCTTGGTGCCACTACACAACTTGTAGCAATTATTCCGAAGGAGACACATCTGGCATCGTCTATGTAAAATAATATATATGGACACATCAATACACTTAACCATCATTTTCAAAAGGTCATGTTTGCTACAACCTACTGTGGGGCAAAAAGACTACACAATAAGTAAAATGAACACCCTTCATGACATCCAAGCCCTGAAACACAGGTTCCCGTGTCAGGATTTCCTTGCTTTAAAAGTGAGTCTCGATTGTATCAGGCAGCCGTGGCCCCCTCCCTGCCCCAGTCCCTGGGTAGGCTGCACTGCAGGCTGCACATCATCGCTTGGAAGTTGCTGCTTAATACAGTTAGGTGTATGCAGAGCCCTGATCCAGACAGATACCTTTGCACTACCGATGAATCTGATAACAAAAATTGCCTACTAAAGAGTGTCAGGCAGTAGGCACCAACGTTTTTAGTTTCATAGGAGAATGTTTTCAGTATCTCCCTGTACCATTACCCCCTTAGACTACAAAAAAATGACCAAAAAAACCCCCTCATCAACAGAAATACAAAAACTACGAAGAAACTCAATTAAACTCTTAAGAGATAAAAGTAGGAGGAACATCACATATGCCTGTAAAGGAGCTGAAGGAGGACTGAATTTGTGTGTTCTAAAGAATTCAATTGCTCCTCTTCCTCTACAGCACTCTCTGAACTGTTAAAACCAGATAGCAATCACACACCATGCCCGGTCCAGAAACAAAGAAAAACAAACCAACAGCAACTCCTCAAAATTGCTGCATAAATCAAAGATTGTTTAAAAAAAAAATTAAAAACAAAGTATGTACACGTTGAAAATGCGTTATCAGCTAATTCTCGTTATGAGAATTGCACCCAAAAATTCTAAACCAAATCCCTGAAATCAGAAACACTCTGTGTTGCCACATCTGAGAAAAAAACCACCTAGGTAAGTGCAATTCCTTAAGTCAAGGAACAAATGGTATGTTTGAGAATCAGAAACTCGTCAGATTGACGGAATAAAAACCAAAACAGCACAGCAAACTTTAGAAAAATAAAGTCTGTTGAAAAATAATTCCTTGAGTGTCCTTATTTTCAAGTTATTTAATTTTTTAAATATATACAATAGTATTAACCTGTGTGAGGAATCTGGTTTGTCATCGTTCCTGTCAGCACATTTAAAAAAAATCATAATAGTTGCGGCAACTGATGGAAAATCCTATTTCTATCTTATTTTCACCCAAATGCTTACACATTCTTAAAATCATCATCTCCATATGCAAAAATCATAACAGGAGAATTGAACATTTTTAAAAGCTGTTCTTCTGACCTTTCTCTTGAGTAAAAGGACAGCGAGACAATACACTCACCAGCATTGTTCACAGTGACGGCTCCATCACCGGAGATTGAGGGCCATTATTACTAAAGGGAACTTTAAAGTGTCAGGAGAAAAAGGGGGGAAAATTAGGAAATAACACTTCTAAATATGCTGTATGTACAAAAAGCCTTTCAGAACAGTAGACTCGGAGCAATAAGAAACCTTCATCTAAAAACAGCTGCAGTAAAACACAGGCAATCAATTAAAAACAAAAGGTGCTATGAGAAATTATCTGCTGTTACGCAGGATACTCTAAACTTGAGGTCCCACTTCCATCCTCCACATTATAGGCTATCCTAATTAAAGAAAAATATATGACCCTTAAAATACTTTGCTAAATTCGACAATTTCCAGGAATGGAAAAGGAAAATCTGGACTGAAGGAAGGGGTTCTTATCAATAGCTCTTACCCTACCAAGAAGAAACTAGAACGGGCTTCCCTTCCAAGCCTTCAAGAGGACACAGTATTTGTGAGATGTCCTCACAGCCATGACAAAATTTGTGTGAAAATGGCCACCCCACTACATTTAAGCTAATTGGCACACACAAGAATGCAAGAATAAAACTCTGCCCAAAATAAGCCCTATCACAAATTTTATTGCAATTTCAGTCCTATCTTAAGACAAAAAAGAGAGCAAATAAGAGCTAATATTAACATGAGAAAGCAAAGTAGCCCTCTTTGCTTCCTAAGCACACGTAAGTTTGCGACTTTATGGACAGATTCTATGCTGTTTGCTAAATCCTTATGGATCAGGAATATTCTTTGTAGGGCGACAAAGTCATCCTAAGGGTGACTAGGACTGAGATTTGCCAGGATCCCACAAAACGAACAGGATTTCTTACATATTTATTCCTTCCCCCATTCAGAAAGGGAATGCAAGAAAATTCCAGCTCAGCAGGGACACAGAGCCATCGCAGGTTGTGTGATAACAGCTTGCCACCTGCTTTTCGCAAGTTGTCTTTGCGAAGTGCAAGGGGCACTGAATAGTAACGTTGCCTGTGGTGATAGGAATGCACTGAACAGCTCAGTATGCAAAAGCACTTACTGGTACACAGTGCTCTTCACAAAGGGCATTGCAGAATGCTTTCCAGGCTCTGTCAGAAGTGCTAGGAGAGGAAATATTAGCGCGTGTGTCGCAGGAGGAACATAAGCACTTGCCCTCACGATAAAATAAGGTATAAGCAAATACAGGTACAATGCTGCTCATAGAAAAACAAAAGAGTGGGGGTGAGGGGGAAGAAAATAGGAAGGACAGGAAATTTTGCAGCAGTCAGACTAGAAGGAGCATTTCTTTGCAAGAGCAGCAAGGGTTAACAGTAGCATAGAAGCTCTGGTCCAGTCGAGATAGGGTCAAATGATGTGCAGTGAAAGTTTCAAGTCCTCAATCCCCCAGAGCTTGTTTGCTAATTACATTTGCAATTACAAACATGACAAATATATTATTATACAGTGTGTTCCACCTTGAGCAAGCATGTTTCTCCTCACGGACAGTCACTGCCAGCAGCCAGACTCGCAAGCACTGGAAGAATCAAAGTGCTCTGTGCTCCAGCTGCAAGGATCATTTTGTGGGCATCTCTACTGCTCTGAAGAGACAGGGCAAAGTTTTAGAGAAAGGCAGCACAGCAAGGATGGAAACAAGTGCAGAGAGTAAGTTCCTACAATTTAATTCCTATGAAGCAAAACTCACCAGGTCAATGGCTGTTACTAATAAATAATATGACATTATGTTCTGTTCCCAGCAACAGGCACAAAGCACTTTCCACATGCAAAGCCACGTAGATATACATGACTACATTCACGACTCAAATGCAGCCGGTACCGGAAAGACAGAAAGAAATTAAGATTTTCCTATTTTCAGCAAGGTCACCATAAGCCAAGTACTGCTAATATCTTCTTTGTTAAGCCCCTTTGCTAAACAAACAACCCTCTGATTCATAGTTTGCTGTGGAAGCTCTGATCTTTCCTTCCCCCCTCCCCAGTTTCTACAGCAGCATTACCTATGAAGCTCACTGCTGGGTAGTGGACAGATGCTAAATTTACTTGCTCATACACTGCACAAACTAAAAATTCTGTTGCACTCCCTGGCTGTAAAGTTGTCGTCAGTAGCTCCATGGAATAAAGAACAGGTCTTACTGGGAAGAATTTCCCAGTCTCTGCAATCTACCATGTAGCTGTTGACATGCAACACTAGCTGCCGCTGTGACCCCCGACTCCTAAACCAGGGAGCACAAGCTAGAAGAAGTTGGGGAAAGGATTTTGGCTTTTGTATCCAAGTTTTGTCACCATCTTTTTCTATTTTTACTCTTTCTTTCTTTAATTAAGCCTCTTTTAGACATTTTACACTCTTTGGAGAAATTCTGTTGTCTCCAAATAAAACCTGTAAAGTTCAGCTACTCTCAGGTTTTTTGCCTTTTACTCTCTCCCTTCTTCCACTAAGAGTTTGTATCCCTTGAGCCCTGGAAAATCTGGTAAAGACACACACTGACCCAATGCAAGAAACTTCTTATTGAACTAAATTTACCTGAAGGATACAGGTGTTTCCAAATGACATGAAACTCTGGTCAGTAGAAAGTGCAGAAATGGGCTAGGGAATAACAGCAGAAAGGGCACAAAGAGGAGAGCAACCTTCTCTTAGAGAGGAAGAAAACGGAATGTGAAATCTCTGTCACAGCAACTTTCTCTGATACAATCTCTCCAAAGTCTTTCCCCTCTCAGGCTAAATGCAATATTTATTGATTACTCCAAATCAATACAATGAAAAAAATCCTATTTTTAAAATATATTGATCTTTCCATATTTCTCAATAATTGATAATGATTAGATCATCTTTACTTTTACAGTTAGAATTGGGAGTGGAGGGAAAAGTTAATACAAATACTTTAAAGGTGTCAGTTTCCTCATCAGCCTTGTGTTCAGTAAGCTTAGTGTACCAAGACCCCATTCTATGACGGGAACATCATCAGGAACCCAGTAACTAGGCCATTTCCCTTACAGAGTTTTTTTTCAATTAATTCTGTCAATAAAACAAACAACTCCCTCCCCATTCTCCCCAATTAACAACTCCTCCCTATCCCAGCCTTTCAGAGATACTCAGAGTAGACAGTTGCATTCAGCTTCTCTGACTCAGATTTCCTCCCATTCATGGAATATGGAGATTTCCAGTAACCTCTGAAATAAAGTCACATTTCCTCAGCCTGTGCGTTAAGAGTCAGGGACAACAACTTTGTTAATTCTGTGTCGCAGGGTCGGACTCATTCGCTCCTTCAATGACTTAAAATTCCCATGTTATACCTTTCCATCTTTCTATCATATCTATCACTTATTCCTTTCAACTTTTTCCTTCTGTTCATAAAATAATTTTCATTTTTATCAGATCAATGACTCATGTGTCTTTCTTGTACATCAGAGGAAACGGCGTAAGAGACATAGCATCTGGCAGGATGCCCTCATTTGCCAATGATTTTTATTTTCCCTTCATGATAGTTCCTTGGTCAGTTTCTGTCTGTCAAGTAGAATATTAATTAGAAACAGAGGCAGCAATTTTGTAGTCCTATCAACATTTCTAGTGGCAACTATAACTAGGCAAAAAAAAAAATTCTCCAGAATGTGGAAGTTAATAGAGGAAAGTAAAAATGCTGTTTGCGCTCTGCTTTGAAACAGACGTAGGTTTGCATATGAGAGACACAACACCAACATCCAGTTTGACCATACATATGTATGTGCATATTCCTACACATAAATATTTATAGATGCACACATGTGTTCTTGTGTGTGACTATAATTGCGTCTTTTATATGTCAGAGAGTACCTTTGCGGTGCCTGCGCTTGCATCCCCTTCCTGCTGTACTGCAGACAGACGTTGTCAGTACAGTGTAACTAATATATTCTCACCATATGCCCTCACCTGAGAGACAGACCGCAGGTACAAATCAGTCTCTTTGTTAGTTTCCCGATTCAAACTCATACAAAAGCTTCTTCCTCGGAGCTGCGTCACCTACCCCTTGGAACAATTCTCCTGAAGGGCAGGACCAAAAGGTAAGTGGTTGCTAAAGGGGTGGGGGGGGATTCCAATGCAAGAAATGAAATACATATCCTCCCTCTGGACGCACACACACAGAGGGTCAAAATTAGGAAGAAGCATTTTCTTACTCTCCCTGCAAGATCCTGCATTGAAGGAAACCACACAACCCGCCGGTCAGAACTTCTGCAGGTTCCTGGTGTAATCGCTCAGATCAACACATGCAGCCAAAGGAAAGGGAACTTTCACTGTTTGAGGAAGACAAATTCAAAACCTGAAGGGTGGCATTAGAGACAATGAATTCCTTTGCTTAGCTTTTGTTCTGACTCTTCTTGGGTCTGACTGTTAAAAAAATTAAGTTCTCCTTAAGCTCCAAGGTGAAGAGAGTCACCTCCTCTCTCCTTTGCCTTGTTCATTCTCTCTCTCTCTCTCTCTCTCAATAATTGCAAGGTGAAATACAGTTTCCAGGTAACTGTATGGATCATGTATTGAGTGACCACATCCACTTCTCTTCCCACATTCTGTTTTTTTTCCTATAGCTTAAGAAGCAACTATACAAGAAGAGGCGAGTTTGCAGTATTTTAAAATTCACTCCTAATTTAAGATTTGACAAAAATTGCTATCCACTAAATTAAACCTAGTATTTTTTTAAAGGAAAATAACTATTTTCCTTTAAAATAGTTATTTTAATAAATATAGACTTTCCAGTCTTTTCAATGGCTAGGAGTCAGCAGAGTAAATCAGTACAATTAGAGTAATATGCTCACACAGCTAGGCAGTGACACAGGCGCAAATGCAATACCTGTATTTACATTATATACTCACAACATAATAGTGTTACAGTGGGAGAAAAAAAATGGCTAAAGGGATATATATTGGGACAACTATTGTCATCAGCTACAAGAATGCAGTCTGAAATCTAACCTTAACAAAATCAGAAGGTAAATCAAATCAGTACCTGACATGCCACACGTATACCTGTAAACACGCTGTTATTTCAAGGATTCTCTTATATTTTACTTCTCTTGATAACTTTTTCCAGATTTAGCCATACTTCCCTGCAGTGTTGTACTCCTTTAAGTACTAAAAATTAAATTTCAAAAAAGATTGAAAAATGGAGGTAGAGATTTTTAAATGATACTTCTCCCTCTCTCTTCTCCAACCTCAATGTTAAAGAGAAGGTTGGTAGGCACACAGAACCAAGCCAAGCACTTCTCAAAACAGAGAGGTCTCCAACAGTTTCTCATCTCAAAAAGCAGCACGCTCTGAGCCACAGGGGCTCGGTGGCACTTCCTCCAGGGGCCAAAGAGTTGTGAATATGAGTAAGGTGCACTTGACATTATTGAGAGCTGACTGAGAGAGAGCCCATGGAAAAGTAAAACAGGTGAACAGTAATACAACATGCAAATTACTTCTTACTGTTTTCGTGTTGAGTTCCTTTTCTCAATCCCAGAAGTAGAAAAAATAAAAGGAAAAAGTTAAGAGACAATATAGCAAGTGATGAAGATCTAGCCTTTGATTGTGGCATATTTATTTTTTTTAATGAAGGTAAATGCACTTTCTATTTTTACCTTAATATTATAAGACTCCCAGAGGCATACAGAATACATTTCCCTTAAGAAACTGTTTGTTTATTTTTAATTCAAAATGGAGCAGCCACAAGTGAAGTACCAGTGGGAAAAAAAATATCACATGGGTTAGATTATTAATTTCTATTAACAATACTAAGTCTCATTTTAATGAAACTGCTGGAAGCAGGGGATTAAAGGAAGAAGAAATGAGTGTAAGGACAGATGGAATATCAGGAAACAAGAGACAGAAAGACAGAAGACAGCTGTAATAAGGAAAGGGGTAAGCATCATTGTGGGGGTTTTGTTTGGTTTTCATTTTCCAATGTGTTCTTAAAACAAAAGCAAAGAAATGGGCGAAATTACTTCACTCCCACCTCCGATGACACCCCAGAACCTCTGTAGGTGACACATGGATTAACATGCAAGCACACAAAAAGGGACTCTTGTGCAGGGTGAGATTTATCAGAGAGGAGAAACGCTTTTAAAATTAATTGCTCCAGTGAGCTGGATGTAAACGCTGAGAAGATTTCGCCTTGTTTCCTAACTTCCCCAAAAGGATCAAACCAAACTTAATATGCTAAAAGTGATTTTAAACACAGCATTACCAGGCACAGCCCACTTCGGAATACAAAGAGCAGTAGCAGGTGCTGAGGTACCAGCCACCGGTCCCAGGTCGGGATGTCTGCTTGTCAGCCCTGCGACTCACGCCACTCTTTCCCCGGGCAGGCTGTTTGGAACAGTAAGCTGTGGGAAACTAAATTTCCATAGGGCATTGCAAGTGAAAAGCGAACTTTTTTTTTTTTATTACTATTAATAAACGACGGTGCTTTAATGGACCTACTTTGTGTCATTTTATAGGCGTATCTCACAATAGACACCTAGTAATTCATCTAATAGGAAGCCTAGCACAGACGGAAAGTAAAACTGCGGAGAAAGGACTGCCAGTGCTCACTGTGAGCTGCCTGTTCCTAGGAGATGAAGCATTAGAGGGAGAAGTTACAAGGAGAGGCGG
>VZTU01004083.1:5965-18743 GCA_013400835.1 Zapornia atra
TAATAAGAGAAGGTTGTTGAGGAGAAAGAGTAGAAAAAACATGCAGAATAAATCTTTGGAGTGAGGCTTGAATTCGGGAAACTAAAGCAGAATAATAATATCTATAGCTTTATAATCCTACTTTTCATCCATCCACAAATCACAAGTTTACATAAGAACAGCAGTCATATTACTGTAAATCAAAGGAAATGGAACTGTGCATAGGAGACATGACAGAAGGCTCCTTTTAAAGCAGAGTCCAGTGTTTCTTTTGTATCCAGTGAATATATGTCATATGATATGGCATATGAATGATGAGAATGGACCATTCAAGAAAAGCTCTGGAAAAAAATTGGGTGGGGGGAGTTGGGGGGCCAGGGAAGGGAATTTTTCGTTTGAATGTGCTGCATCAGTCTATGGAAGGCACTGCTGAAGTATCTCTTGCACAAAGTATTTTCTGTCAGCTGAAGCCCCTCACCAAATGTTTTGTTTCATGACATTCTACAAACTTCTCTTTCAAAAGCCAGTGAAAAGTTGATGAAATTTTATTGCATCATGGAAGATATAACCCATCTGGGAAACCTGGCCCAAAGAGAAGGTTGAGCATACAAAGCATTTGCACAGTAAATCCCATGACTCAGGCTTGTGGACTTCTATTGAAAAATGTTTTGTATTCTCATCTTTCGAGAGTTGGGGGGTATTTTATGGACAAAATTATGAGGTTTTTCCACAGGAAGCAAACATTTTTCACACAAACAAGAATTACTCTACTGAAAACCAGTTTTCTGTCAAAACCATTTTAACTGAAAACTTTGAGCCATCTGTTTTGCATCATCACAGTTAGCTGAATTTGGAGGTAGCTTGGTACAGAGTACAGGCAATTCCAAGTGAATTTGCCTCTACCAGCTGGTACAGAGCAGCTAACAAATCTGAAGATATAATGTTCTGTAGAACTCAGACAAACTATTCTAAGTAATTCGATACCTTGAAAAAGTCAACTCCATTATAGTCACAGTAAATATTTTTTTTGTTTGTTTCAATCAGTGCTAGAAAACAAATCAGGTATCTGTTATTCGTCTGGCCACTTGACAGTATTAATGGAAGAGGGGAAATGGGGGTTATGCTATGTACAGTGGGCACATCTGTTCTGGTAACTAAATTATGTCCTGTGTAGTAAACAAGGTGATCCGAACAAGGCATGCCATCTGTGTTTCTTACAGCTTGCTTGCTTATTATTTCTATGTACTCTAATGTACGTCCTGTCTGTATTCTGTATATGTCTAATAAGTAGGGCTTTTTCTCTTTATGGAATATCTTGTTTCTACATATTGTCAACATATCAGTGTTCTGTGAATGTAGTATCAATTATATTTCTTAGCATAATTTGAGGAAAAATGTATATGATCCACTTTGAAGAATATGAAGGGAAAAAAAGATATCAAATATTTATCTAATATCTAATGAAAATCTTTGCTATCAAATAAGTTGTTTTTTATGTGGACAAAAGTCTATTCTGACCATAAAGCTATGCCAACAAGACAAAACCTTTCTGAAAACAGAAAGAAGATAATGTCCATGCAGATGACTAACCATGATTTAAAACTATGAAAAATGGCCAAACCTTGTAGATAAGACAACAAACAAACAAACAAAAAACCCAATCAATCAAACAAACAAACAAGAAAAAAAAACACACACCAAAGAAAAGATAAAAAAGCTGGGGCGGGGGGCGGTGAGGGGACGGGGGGGGTGGAGGAGTAAGGTAGCTTTGCTAATTCTGCTTAATGGGGACTGCTAAAAGAAATATACTATGACTCCCCAAATTTGGATACCATAGAAGTGAAATGGACGGGGTGTAACTGTGATAAATAGGAAGAAAGAGGAAGAATCTGGGAGAGGAAAGAGTGTAAAAGGATATATAAAATGACACAAATGTTATATCAGGGGTCTCTGTTGAGAATTCATGCACACAACCAACACATTTTGAAGGATGATAAACACTTTATTTCCATTGTACTCACATATGACNTAAACACTTTATTTCCATTGTACTCACATATGACCTTCCCCTGAGAAACTAAGAGCATGAGATACCTTCCCTGGCTTTGGTGAGGGAAGCACTTTTCATATCATTGATCTAACATAATATAGCATAACACAATATCGTATTATAATATAACTGAACTAAAAACCCATTTCTTCCCTGTCTGCTGTTATATTTTCTATAACTTCATGTACCTTTATTGGACAGAAAGATCATTTAATAATTTTAATAATTTTATTATTTATGTAAATGCCTTCTATAATGTAGAAATCCTTTATAGTAGAGAAGATTCAGCCACATTTTACATCCTTTCTTCTTTTCTGATTTTTTTTTTTTACTGGTTTCAATGACTTCACAGTATATTTGCTGTCCTCTTACTATTCATGACCCCTTTTATGACTTTCTCCAGTGTCACTAGACTATGGTGTACAAATACAGTACTGTAACTCCAGCCCTGCCAATCCTAAAAATATGGTAAAATAAAGGAAAAATAAACCAAACCTGTCAGGGTTATACTTATATCCCTATAAAGGGGTGTTCTGCAAATATTATGGTTTTGGTAGCCACTGCCAGGAAAGCTAATAAAAGTGGACAACAGGCGGAGATCAGCCTCTTTGCTAGATTCTTCCCATCTTATGTTTTCCTGGCCGTTATTTCACCTGCCTGCCCTGACAATAATCACATTTTGACCTATGCATTTGTTAATGAAAGTCGTTTACTCTGCAACACGACCGCACGAGTGCCATCTGTGATGTACTGTGGCTCCTACTTCCAGCTCTTTGAACACACTTTAGTGCTTTTGCTACCCAGCTATAATACATTTTGATTTGTGGACTTAATTTATCTTCTGAGATGTGTTTTGTACTTGTCCTAAATTAACGTTTTCACTTTTGATCTCAAGAGTTCACTTCTTGAGTGGAAAGGGAAACATACACTCATGGAGTCCTATGAAATGTCCTTCATTTATACTTAGTCTTTGAGTATTAGTCATTGGCAAAATTTAATGCATTCCACAATTTCATCTAGATCTTTCCTTTGTGTACATAGAAAAAAATGTATTCCATGTCTTGCTAATTCAAGATAAATCAGATCTACACATTCACAGGTTCATAATTCAAACATTAAAGAAGCTATGAGATTTATTGCAGGACTTTATCATATATTGGAAAAGACTTGTAAAAAAGGTGAGAACGATTTAGGTATACCATCTATAAACTGATTTTTTTTATCTTCTGTGCACATTGAATCTGGCTTGGTTTTTTTTTAGTTCTTTTATTGAGGTGATGAGTAAAACAGGATCAATCAATAAGTGCAAGAGGACTCTCTAGGCTAACTGTCTCTCAGTAGTACAGTTCTCTACGCAGTAGCGCAGTCACAAGACTACTGTACAAGGAGTTGCTGATCCACATGCTTGATTGCTTCTCATGCATAGTTCCACTTTGAATAGCCTGTGACAACTTACCAGCCAGCTGTGACACAGTATCTGTGATTACTCAGGTGTATTGCTCTGTATGAGTGGTAGCATGTAACTGCTTTATAAAATACTATAATTATGCAATGCATATTTGCTCAATATGCATTTATTTGGTGTGTACTCAATCATAAGTATATATATATAGCTTTGTCTTGCTGACATGAAATGTTATATACACTTGTTGGAGAACTATAACTTTACTGTGGTAAAGTATTTACAGCATACTTCTGAAGAGTCTCTTCAGAGCTAAGTCCATATTCCAGATGTATCTGCTATCAGTGGTTGATGAATCTGTACTGTGAGCAAGACCTTATAAAAGTATTAGAAAACATTGATCTGGTGAACCTCAACATGCATGTACCTCTATTGCAGCACATCATCATCCATGAGGAGGGCCTCAGCTGATGTGGCAACAAGCAGGATTCTCAGCAGCAGCAGATGCGTAAGACTGCTACAACTTTTTCTATAGTTTACATCCTTTACTCAGTAAATTATTTAGTTGGCTTTTCTTACTGAGATCCTCAAATTGCTGACACCTCCTTGGTGCATAACAGCCTCTCAATACTTCTGAAAAAAATGTTCATTCTGTACAACATATTGTCCTTGAGTAAACTGGATTAAAAAGCATATCGTCCTGTAGGCTTTCTTAAAATCCTATAAACAGGTTGAATTCAGTTAAAATTTGAAGTAATTCCCATACTAATAATAAAGATAGCACAAATACCGTGCAGCTTTCAAGATCTCATTTTAGCAACTGACTGCTTTGCATTTATTTAATGCTGCTGAAAGCTGTGCTCATTTTCACTTCATAGTTTCTACTTCCTTATGGTCAAGAAATGCTTGCGATTCCTAGGAATTTGTGATAGCAATGCCACAAAGCAGTGGTGCAGCCCTGTAATGAGATTTGTCTTAGGCATCAAAGGCTAGCAACATGGAAATCTCAGTTAAAGTATTTCTAAGTGTGCCAGAAATTTTATGTACCTTCTAAACTGTAGGAAAATGTCTTGTACAACTGAATACCATGGATTAGTACCTTAACTACAGCTAGTTGTTGATATGCCAAGACAAGAACCATTATGGTACTCTAATGCCACTAGTTAAAAGTCATTAGAAGGCACTCCATTTGACTCTTCCAATTCAAAAGTGTGGTTTTTGCTATGCATTTTTTTGACTAAGAAGTCAAAATGGGAGAAACCATAACATTGTAGCTCAGTTCATCCCCAAATTCTGTGTGCAATAGATTTAAACACAGTCTACATCAAGTTTCTTACAGTTTTTCTACAAATATGTTATCTGAATTAAGGAACATGCAAGAAAATGAAGAATGGTTAAGTGACATATATGAGAAGACCTATATACCTGATTAGCAGGTAAAGTCACCTTACTTTGCCTAAGAAATTGATTAATGCATGTGCAAGCACAAGATCAGGGAGAGGAGATCTGCACAATACTAGATTGTATGAAACAAATAAATAGCAAGTTGTGGAAGACAAGAGAATGTCGAGATTTCAAGGACCGTTTCTATAGTTAATCCTGTGATGCCAATAAAGATCAGAAAATTAAAAATAAGACTGGCATAATCTAGTATGAATTTGAAAGTGTTAATATTCCCATTAATGAAAGAAACAACTCACTAAATTTTAGTTTTATGTTCCTTTGCTGTATGTTTGGTGGACTGGTTATTCACAGATGTATTAGGAGAAAACCTCAACTAACTGTTCCTTTCTCCATCATATTTGCCAGGAAGGCTACACCCTGAACTGGGAAACTGATAAGCCAGTGACCATCTGTTTGTTTTTGACTTGAAAACTTGGGAAATTTATTTGTGATTGATTTTTTCACTTTTCCATTTCCAGGGCCTATCCCAACTAAGGCCGGTATTGTGATCTTTCCAGAACTCTTCCTTTGCCCATAACTGGCACTGTCATGCTCCATTTGCCCTGTTCACCAGACCTTCTTTTTCAGGCCTTTATTGTCAGATCAGTGCAGAATGTGTTGGGTTTTTTTTTTTGGTTGGTTGGTTTGGTTTGGATTTTTTGTTTGGTTTTTGTTTTCATTTGTTTGTTTGCTTGTTTTGCTTTTTTTCCCCACTATAGCATATTTCTCTGTTTTCATGACTTTCTGCAAATGGGGACTTTCTGTGTGGAGATTCAGCAGGCTTGAAAGGCAAAATTGCAATTGCAATGGTGAGGGAGGAATACTCATTGAAGAAAACTGTAGAATGCAAGTGCATGGTACAAGCTCCTTCAAAAAGGTCAAGAAGAGACAAGAAGAATGAGGCCCAAGAATGTTGGTAAATCAATCAATAGATAGGATCTGTGAGATATTCAGTGCTACTAAAGATGAAATGTTGTTCTAAAATATATTTAATTTTCAATGTTAAGTACTAACTGAGAATATCTGTATCAACTAAGTATTTTAAGTTTACTAGCTTTACAATACACCATTTAGTAATAAAATAATAAAGATATAAGATTTAGTGTGTCCCCCTTTTTTTTTTTCTTTTCATTTTGTCTCATTGTTCCAGAGGGTTTGGAGTATCTGACAAAACAGTAAACATGGAATTAACATTGCATCTCCTTACCTGTACACAAATACAGCTTTCAGATTTAGCTCTTGCTGCAGGTGTCAGACTTTCAGGGAGTTGGGATGTACACATGGCTGTGAGACATGAGTGGAAGCACATAACATAGCTGTAATTTGCCATCAACAAAACGATACCAAGTATACAAAATAATCTTTATGGTTTATTCAGTTTGAAAATGGATTTTCTAATCCCAGTGCCTCTGCCTCTAAATCTGCCTTTCAGAAGATCCCATAAAATTACCTGATATTGGAATCTCTCTGAAATACACCTCAGTTGTCCTATTCTCATACTGAAAAGAAAGACAGGGAGATAGTATGAAATTAACAATAAGTGAAAATACATTAACATTTAAAATATTTACAGCATAAAGTAAACCAATTTTCCATTATCCATGGTTTTCTCCTGCTTACCATTGACCATAGCACTTATTTGGACGTAGGGTACAAAAACTGATGCAAAGAAAGTCCTCTAATTGTCATCTGCATTGCCATTTTATGGAATTGTACATAGTCTGACAAACTTAATTTTTCCACACTGCTTCACTTATACATAAATCATTTTATTTTAGAGCCATTAAGAAAGAGCCAAAAAAGGTCCATTTTTATTAAGTAGATTAACTCAAACTCAGTTTCATGAAAAGTAATGGAGTGAGAGAATCTTCAGCTTTTCTAATTGGGTTAAGTCAATTCAGTCTTACTTTTAAACCACGGTATTCATTATTAGAAATGTTTTAGAATTGTAGAGTTTTGATAGTGCAAAGTAGAGAAGTCAAGTTGATGTTTTTAGCACTGAAGCTGAAGAATGATTACCTGTCACAGTTTTGTGTAGCTGGGTGCTGGGAGAGAACAGGGGGACTGCAGAAAATGGCTGCTGTAAGGAGCAGCTAGAGTTCTCTGCTGGCCCCAGACTGTAAACATCGACAGATTCAAGGCCAAAGTTACTCCTGACCAAGGCCGAGCCAATCGGCAATGGTCACAGGGGTTGTGGTTTTGTTGTGGTTTTGTCCCAGCTGATAGCCGAGCACCACGCAGTTGCTTGTTCTTTAAAAGGGAGTGGGTGGGGAAGTTGGGAGGTGAGGGGGAAAGGGAAGGGAAAGGAAAGAAAAAAACCCCAAAATCAGGGAACCAACACTTCACGGGTTGGGATAAGGATAGGTTACTAGAATAGCAGAAAGATAGATATAACAATGATAACAGGACTTTAGAGCAAAATATATATCAAACTGGTGATAAACAATGCAGTTTCTCACCTAACCACACAACTCAGACTGTGCAGCCCAGAGCCATCCTGAAAAACCAGACGGTGCCCAAAACTGTGCTACCTGGAGCCACCTGCTTTTCTTCCCACCAGCCCCACTTTGTGCTGCGCATGGTGTAATTGGCCTGGAATACCCCCTTTAGCCAGTTCGGGTCACCTGTCCTGGCTGTGTTCCCTCCCATCTCATTAGTAGGGAAATATGAATGACTGAAAAAGTCCTTGACTGCTTGGCAACAACTAGAAACATCAGGGTGTTATCAGCACTGCTCTCATCCTGACTCCCAGACACAACATCCCACCAGCTGCTAGAAAAGAAATTAATTCCATCCTGGCCGAAATCAGGACATTACCACAATTCAGAATTTAGAAATGGAAATCATCTAAGAAAACTGGTCCTTTAACCTGGAGAAAGAGTAGTCTATTCACTTACAAAATGTGGATTAAAAGCTAACTAAACCTAGTACAAAACTTGTAAAAATATGTCTTACTGACTTTAATAGGATTTAGATCATATTGTGTAATTTTTAGACTAGTTTCATGGCTCTATGTCATATATTAGATGTTTTAATCACAAAATCCCATCTGTGGACAGCATTCACCTCATAACATTGAACAGCTTCTTGAAACTGCATTAAAAGAATAGCAAACAGTCCAGCATTGCACCTTACTGGTTCAATCTTGGAGAAAGTCTTGAAAGAACCACTTTATTTAAATAATGGCTATGTATTAATTTTTATGGAGGCCAAATAAACATGCAGAATTTTCTGGAGGAAAATAAAGGTGTTGAAAAGTAAGGTACTTGTTCTCGTAGTGAAGTGGTAAAAGCAAGGAAAATGAGCAGTGGATTGAACATGTTTCACTAAATTCAATGAGTGCTGTTGCAGAAGAGTGTATTTAATACATCATAGGTAATGGCCAGTTCAGAAACTTTGTCACAAACAGAATATATATTTTTGATGGCAAAAGTTTTCAGCTACAGAAGTGTGCTAAATACCAAATCAGATCAAAGAAAGAAGCAAAATAAATAAAGCCAAAGAGGAAAAAAAAAAATTAAAAATCAACTCCAGCCCTTTGATAGCAACCACAATAACAATGCTACATTTCTTTTCAATTTTAGTTATTTTGAAACTGAAATATACTCTCTGCAATTGGAGATAATTATTTTCTTTCCCTGAAGCCACCTGGAGCTTTTAAACTGAGAGATGAACAATTAAGAAAGCAGCA
Organism: Zapornia atra; assembly: GCA_013400835.1. Taxonomy (NCBI): domain Eukaryota; kingdom Metazoa; phylum Chordata; class Aves; order Gruiformes; family Rallidae; genus Zapornia; species Zapornia atra. Next base: position 14,531 of record VZTU01004083.1, read on the forward strand.
GTTCAGATAAATATTTAAACCTAAGGGATCAAGCCGTTACAAATTAATCTTTAGCTGTGGTCTTCCTTCTCGTGATATGATATTTCAGAGTTAACTTGTCAAGCATGACTTAAAAGACCTGGGTCACTTCATTTCTGTTGACACAGTTTGAAGATTTATCTAGGAGACTATTGTAGCCTAAAACTAAAAGTGACTAAAAAAGCTAGTGTCTTTGCTGAAGATTAACCACTATAAAATAGGGAACTTTGCATTTAGGACAAAAAGAGAAGAAATATAAGGTAGGACTGTGTCTCTGTACTGCATTTGCTCTTCTTCTCCTTAAAAATAAAGGTCAGCTTTCTAGATACCGGAATAAAAACCAGTATCACAAAGCCAAGTTCCTCTACTTCTAGCATATTTTTTTTTAATTATTATCTTACTATATTTTGTCAATGCAGAGCCTCATTATGATTCAAGTTAAGTTGTGTTATGGACATAACATTACAGCCGAATATAGAGTTCCGCATACATAGAATACAGAGATATATGAGAGGTCACTGGCTAGCATACTGAGACAGATCTAACATTTCAAAGTAGTAGTCATCTTTACTTTGTATTTCTGAAGAACTGGCTTAACTGTTTGTACCCTGCCCTTTTAATGCTCTAAGTTTCATTTCTATTGACTGGGATCCATATATAGAAATTGATAGACAGAATTTTCCATAATCTGGATGGAGATATTAAAAATGTATGGCCATCCATCATTTTGCCAAAGCAAAGCCTATCATGTTTAAATATTTCAATGAAAAATGACTGTTAATTAAGTTATGTTATTTAAAAACAATGTCCCTGATATGAAATTATATTTTTATTTAAAATAATGCATATTTGTGCCTAGTCACTATCATAAATGAATTTTCTATATAAAATAAGTAAGTATTGTATTTTTAAAATTCCTTTCCCTCTGCACTGCAGTGGATGTAATAATCACACTTGGCTATTAAAATCTCTTTAAACGCCATGTAACAAGTGGTCTATAGAACATTTAATTTAATTTTTTTTTTAAATACTGCTGTACTGTAAGTTACATTTTTTATATATTTTTCAGAATCTTCAATGAGCTCACTTTCAATATTTGTAACTGGCAGTGTGTGACGAATTTAAAGGTTCCATTAATGCACATAATGGGGGTTATAAAAAACAAAAAAATAAATTAAACCCCTCTTTCTTTAGGCTAAATAATCAATGCTGACACAATAGAATCATAACTATTTAAAGTCTTGAATTTCAACACTGAAGGTGCTAGAAAAATGCTATTCTGCATTAGTTTTAATCTCTTTTATATGGAAGTGAAAAACTGTGCTTCTTATTGTTGCCCATTTTTCTGTGGTGGTTCACGTAAGAATTTTGGTGGCAGCCCACAAGCCTAGTACCTTACGAATATTCTCACGCCTTTAAAAGCTCAATAAATTTAAACCATCAATTTTTGCAATAGATTCTGAAGAATTCTGGATGGGGGTTTTTGCTGATAGGAGATTTAATATCCTGAAGATTTTAAAATGGCAAAAAATGTTGTCTTTCCCAATAAATGTGTTTTATTAAGCTGTTGAATTTTGAACTAAAAATATTCATTCTCTGATTGTTCTAATCTGTGCTTTCCTTCCCTCTTTCCTTTCTGATAGTTTGTTGGAGAGGGAAAATAAAAGACCCACAGGTTTTATGAAATCAGAATTTTGTGGTTACTTATAGTAATAATAAATCATACACACACTCAATCATGGCTTATTCCTTATTTAAAAGGCATATTTTTAGTGATGCTAGTTTTTTCAACCAGATGAAATGAGGCTCCTCCTCTCCAAGTTACTTTTGGACATCACCATCCATTTTGTAACTTTCCATTTTGTAATTCTCAGAGATGGCCATTCTTGGATTTTTACTTTCCTATTTAAGGTTATTGGTTAAGATTTCTTATTTAACATTGCATTTAGTGTAAGAATCACTTTTATGTATTATAAGGTATTGTAGGAGTGATAAGTGTTAATATGAAGAGTATTTGGAATATAATACTTAAAATTATTAGTATTATAACTTTTATGACACTTTATAGAGCTCAGGTAGCCATCGTTTCACACACAGAGATTTGTCATGTGGTCAGAAAATGTTTTGTGTTTCAGCTCATTTCATATTTAATAGAATACTCCATTTCATGAGCAAAAAATCAAATTACTTCTGGAACTGATAAGTCTCTTCCGCTCTTTAATATTCTAACACTGAGGCTACATCCTTTCAGGCCTTCATTGGAATATGTAATTTTTTTATATCTCTTATTTTTTTATGCTTCTCCTTTGCTGGTTCCTTGATATTAAATTACTGCTTCCCTCTGATCATCAGTTGCAGTGTTCTGAGAAGGCTAAATGAAATCATAAGTCCAAGATATCAAATTTTTCTTTGCTGGTCTTGCTTGAGAAAGATTGATTAGGCAATTTATATCTTCTTTTTTGCAGTTGGAGGATCCTGAAATTTCATTTTAGTATTAGCTTCCAAGAAAATTAAATATTTTACCTCGATGTTGTTTACATTTTTAAGTCTTAAGCTTTTCTAACTTCAGCAATTTAAGCTTAAGAGCCTAAATAAAGTTTAAACTTCTAGAATAAAGGTTTGTGTCAATCTCTCTCAATTTATCTAATTCTAATAAGGAGTAAGATAACAAAATATAGCAACAATAGAAAGGAGAAGAACTATAAGTTTTAACCAACTATAAGTTTAACCAAATTTACAGGAAAAACAAAATGCAAAAGGAGGGATTGTTTTTTAAGAATATTCAAATTTTCCTTATATCAAGGCATCTATTAATTTACATATACTTTAGCACTCCTTCTTAGAAAAAAAAAAGTACTGGGAAAATGTATTATCCCTTTAATATTAAAAAGTGCTAAATGTAAACACATAAATTTAGGTGGACATAAAATAATGAGACATATGGAAAAATGCTTGTTGCATATTATATTCTGCAAAATTCTTAGTTCATGCTGATGTTTTAATGAACATCTGAAACCAATGGCATTCAGGACATTAATTGACCCAAGCAGGAGTGAGAGGCAAGGTGAAAGCAAGAGCATAGAGACATAAACAACCCATACTTGGCCACACTTCTTAGAGACAAATCATTGCTCTAATTACATTGTAGTTCTTGAGTTTACACTTCTTTTTGATACATGTCTTTCTGAATAGTAACCTTAAAGTAATTACAACATGTTTTCTATCAAGAAAAAGATATCAATGGTTCACTTATTTCAGTTCTTCCTATCTTCTAAATCAAGAAATGGGGATTTTACATTTAATCAGCAAAGGTCCACACTGTCAATCCATAAAGGCATTCAATATAAAATTACATCAGGTTTTTTGAACAGAATGTTATAGTTCAAAATGGTTTAGAACCCTTTCCAGAACTTTCCAAAGTTTCTGATAGATCACTGTGATTATGGCAATTAATATTTTATTCATCAGCTGATGGCCATTTAAGGCCACAGACATTTATACCTTGAGATTGTATTTCTGAATAAGCAGGATTTCTCTTTTTTAGGTAATTAGTAGTTGGGGTTTTTTTAATCTAGAAAGTTGATGACTTAAAATTCTTGTCTATGAAAACTCAAGAGTTTGAAACTTTTTGAGGATTTACTCAGTGGCCCATCTATTTCTTTAACCTATTTTTTTCAACATTAAAAATTAAATTATATTTTTAAAAATTATTTAGAACAGAATAATTATTTAGAATAGAAGAATAGAATAAAACACTTCAGTTGGAAGTGACCTGAAATTATCATCTAGTCCATCTGACCTCTTCAGAGCTGAACAGAAGTTAAATCATATTATTAAGTGCATTGTCCAAATGACAAGCTTGGGAAAGTCTCTAGGAAATTGGTTCCAGTGTTTGATCACATTCTCAGTAATGAAAAGCTTCCTAACAGGTTTGAAACATTCCCATATACCCTGTAGCTGCCTACCATGGAGCAGACATCACCACCTTTTGGTAGACTTTCATCAGCAGACATGTGAAGACAATGACTCCTCTTTCTGTATGTTTTGTGTTTTCCAGTAGTGGAAAGGTAGCTGCAGTGCATCATTTCCTTTTTCTCACATACACATGGGGGCTTTTGATGCTTTTTTACACAAGATTCACAGATAAACAGATTCTTAAAATGGTAGAGCTTGTGTAAGGTACTGGAATTACACC
>VZTU01004086.1:0-13500 GCA_013400835.1 Zapornia atra
AAGAGGGAGCCAGACTCTTCTCATCAGTGCCCCACAGACAAGACAAGAGGCAATGGACATAAATTAAACCCAGGGAATTCCACCTGAATACAAAACCCAACTTTTTTTTTTTCTTTTTTTTTTCTTTTGTTTCCTTTTTTTAACTGCCAGGCTGGGCAGCATTGGGATAGTTTGCCCAGGGAGGTTATGGACTCTCCATCTGTGAAGATATTCAGAAGGCAACTGGAAATGGTCCTGGGCAACTTGCTATAACAGACCCTGTCTGAGCAGCAGGTTTGAACTCAATGACCTCCAGAGGCATCTTCCAACTTCCACCATTCTGTGATTCTGTGAAGTTCCAATAGCTGGCAAGTGACAGTGTATACACTGCATTTAGAACTTGTGTAAAATGTTAATAGTGAGATTAATTGCACTTTGATGAAATTTTTCAGTCACTCTGGTAGCTTCATATCAAATGAAGTCACTGAATCAAGAGAAAATGCCTGCTTGAAAGGGTTGCTTCAGCTCACCCAGGGATTCAAATTTATTTCTAATAAGTACAGAAAAAAAAAATCTTCTAAGTCAGGCAAAAGTTAGATTAAAATGTACTTTGGTTATCAATGCCAGGCTGCTTCTCTTTGCTTCTTGCACTGAAGCTGTTCCAGCATCTTCATAGACATAGATTAAATTATTATAATGGTGTTTCCTGATTTTAAAATCTGTGAGTAGCTGCACACCACTTCTCCAGTCTGCAAGGCATATTTAAATGTAAGTTTTAGCATATTTGAAGTGCACATGCAAATTCTTGTTGATACAGCAGGTGCATATAAATTAATGTGAAATACCTTTCAAAATGTAGGTGAGGGCTGTGTTGTAAGAGATCTTGTGTACAAGAATTTCAGAAGAATTAATGAAGAAACTCACTATTTTCTATAATCTGTGAAACTGGAAAAGTTCAAGACAACTAAGAGTAAGGTAATAACATGCTCAGATCTTAAACAAAATTACTGAGTTGATAATAAATCTGTCAGAAAGAAGGCAGGTTTTGAGCTGAACACCATTCCAGCACTACTGGAATTTTTGGAGACAAAGAATATCAAATAGGGAAAAGGGCTTGATATCCAGGCTCAGCATTCACTTCCTGAGTGCAGCTGGAATGAGGTGCCCAGTTCTTCTACACACTCCTCAGGCCAGCAGCCAAAATTAGGGAAAGGGTTCAGAAATGAGCCAGAAAGGATCACCGAGGGGTGTTTTATCATGATAAACTTAAGGAACCAACTTTAACAAGTGTGAAGTTGACTTCTCGGTTACAGTCGTAGAAGTGATCTTCAGTCAGGCTGAGGAAGGTGTAACAACACAATGCCAAAGAGCTGAAACTAGCAGGATTCAAACCAGGAGAAAGTTGCATGTTTTAAACAGAGCGAGAACAGCTGTCAATGGAACAGTTTCTCTAATGTCATGGTGAGTTAACATAGGAAACCAAAACATTTTCTTTTCTAGACATGATCTGGTTTAAACAAATGAATTCAATGTCATCTTCTGCACTGCAGAGAGCTCCAATTAGATACTCTCAGTGGTTACTTTGGGCCCTTTAACCTTAATCTGTACTTTATGACTCTCTCACCCTCCTCTAGACTGTCTTGTGTTTGTAAATGCTGCTCACACAACTGCACATCCCTGCAACAGTTAGAGGAGGATGAATTGCACACTCCCTCCATGGCACTGTACCCCACATGTTTTATGCTGCAGCATTTGACTTTGGCCCAAAGAAAGAGAGAACAGCTGTTGTTTAGACTCATTAAGAGCCAAGGAGCCCGACAGAGGTCTGCTCCACGCATCGCCTGTGCGCAAGCGGATCGGCGCAGCGCTACAGGAGCACAACCCAACAGTCTCTTCCAAAAGGTGCATGCCAAGCACCATCTCACAACATGCTTCCCCATACCTTCCCCTAGCAGGCACACATCATCCACATCTTCATCACTTTCCTGGGGTTAACACTGCAAAAACCTTCAAATACTTGTAAACAAACTATTAACTTAATTACAGAATTGATGCTGAATTAGAGGCGCGTATTTGTCATTTGTACCTCTGGGTCTACCCTGACACAGCCTTTTCCTGACTGTGCCACATTTTGGGACTCAGTCAATTCTACCTGCTGGTTGTTGCCTGAAAATGTCTTGTGCAAAACAATTGACTTAATGCCTCTTGTCTGCTCTCCTCTTGGCAGAGCATGTGTCCATCTGGAGTTACAACCTCCTATGACCACCAGGCTACCTCTCGTGACACAACTGATATCCTCACAGATATGCAGGCTGTTTCTATCAAGTGGTGGCAGCTCCTGGGCATTCTGGGTTTGCCTTATCTCCCTCTTTTATTTTTGCAAGTATCAGTCTTGGTTTAGAACAGGTTCTTTTGTGTTGTTCTCACACACAAAGATCTAAGGTCATGTCAACCCCATTTCATTGGCACCACTTTGTAATAGAAGTGATAACCAAAAGTTCACCCTGTGTCCCTTTGTATTTTTTTTTGCAATAGTTAATTTATTATTTCAGTGATAGTTTCCAACAAATGGACTGAAGAAAATGGGAACTAAAGGGTGCTTGCCTAAGCCTGCACTTTACTGCAAACTGCTAAACCTATGTCCACTTAGCTGAGACTGCATGACTCTAAACTGTGCCTGCTGCTTTAGACAGAGCAGCAGAAATTACCTGAAATAACAAAATCTCCTGTTTAGTTGTAGCAAGGATACCTCAAGGGTGTGAGAGTAGGGAGGACAGTGAGGTTTCCCAAACACTTCAGTGAATGTTTTATGTCAAGTTTGATCTAAAGGGATAAATCTCTGCACCTGGTGTGTCACCCATGGGGATAGCTAGTCTTTATGTCCTTTTGTTTTAATTGTTCTGTATGGTTTGTAGAACTGATAATTCTTAATAGTGTTTGAACATTCACAGGTTCTTTGTAGCCATTATAAAACCCCTTTCTTATCTCTCTTGGATTTTCCAGTTCCCAGATATTTTTAGTTTTAATAAACCTTTCTTAAGAATCACAATACAGGTTGAAATAAAACCTTGTGAAAGTGTGAAATAAATATTGTGAATATTATTAAATAAAATCCTGATTGTTCTGGTCCCTTGCTTCAACTGACAATAATTTTTGGAAAGAAGCTGTTCTGTCTATCCTATTTTTTTTCTTCTAGGTTTTAATTCCAGCAGTGGTTCTGGCAGATGTTGTCCACCTTTCATTCGAAATTGGGTGGATTTGTGTTTCCCTCACATCATAGCATAATCATGACCTAGCACTAGACTTTGTTACCCTGCATTTCTATCAGCTACCAAACTTCAGCCAGGTCAGATCTGCAGCATCACTGATTTGGAGCTGAAAGAAAAATTTCTATAATCCTAAGGTAGAAGCTGCCAGGTCCTCTTTAGTGATGGCAGTAAGTGACGTATGGCCAGTTTCTTCCACAAATGTCTTTACTGTTGATTGTTAAGGTTAAAAAAATGTCAAACCAAGGGTTGAAGCCAACGACATTGTGTTTCCATTTGTCCCTAAGATTTGCTGACCGTCTGTACTGCCTGGTTCAACCAGTTCAGTAAGACAAATTTTCCTTCATCATTTGACCTCCCAGGGAAATTGTGCAACCTTCAACTGTCAGATGAAATGGTCCCAGTGATGAAGGTTCCAGCTTATAGTCTGTATCTGCACTCCTGAATGAAGGGGGTGGGGAGCTGTCCCTAGACCCAAGGCAAAGTGGCACAGACGGATGGATACCCACATCGCTAAGGCCGGACTTCTCTTCAGCAGACTTCACCCAGAGCCCAGAGCATTTGGCCTGTGTCTCCTCAAGCCCCTGGTGACCCTAAGATGTCATTATTAGTTTGTGTTTCTTTTGTCAGTTTACAATACCTAAAATAATATGGGACATGATATATGCAGCCCGTACAGCATGTGCACCATCAAAACAGGGAAAAAACAAAGCATGCTGACAGATCGGGCATCTGGAAACACAAAGCCTTCCAGGATGGTCTGAGAGGACTCTGTGGCATGGAATGAGCGAAACCTGATGCAGTCCATATTGCCCTTTGGGCATAACCCAGCATGAACCTTTTTCAGACTCTTGGAATCACAGAATGGTTTGAGTCAGGAGGGACCTTTAAAGATCACCTAGTTCAACCCTCCCTGCCATGGTCAGGGACATCTTTTGCTAAATCAGGTTGCTTAAAGCCCCATTGAACTTGACCTTGAAAACATCCAATGCTGGGGCATCCACAACTTCTCTGAGCAACCCAGTCCAGGGTCTCACCACCACATAAAAAATTTGTCCTTATGTTCAATCTAAATCCACCCTCTTTCATTTTAAAACTGTTGCTCCTTGTCCTATCACTAAAGGCCTTGGTAAAAAGTCTCTATATGTCTTATAAGCCCCCATTAAGTATTGAAAGGCTGTAATAAGGTCTCCCTGGAGTCTGCTCAAAACTAAACAACTACAACTCTCTCATCCTGTCTTCACAGGAAAACTGCTCCAGCCTTCTGAACATTTTTGTGGCCTTTCTCTGGACTCACTCCAACCACCCCATGTCTTTCTTGTACTGGGGATCCTGGACGCAGTACTCCAGGTGGAGTATCACCATCATGGAGTAGAGGGGCAAGATCACCTTGACCACACTTATTTTTATGCAGCCCAGGATACAGTTGGCTTTCTGCACTGCAAGTGTACATTGCTGGTTGATGTCCAAATTTTTAATTCACCAGGATCCTCAAGTCCATTCTACAAGTCTACTCATAATCCTTCCTTCCCTGTCTGTGTTGATATTCGGGATTGCACTGAACCAAGTGCAGGACCTTGTCCTTGGCCGTGTTGAACTTCATGAGGCTCACATGGGCTCACTACTCCAGACTGTCTCTTCCCAAACCTTAATTTGGAAGTGGCCAGTTGGAATGGTGAAAATCAAGGGCAATGTACTAGCAACTGAACAGTGTGCACCACCCATGCTCTGGGTCACTGTGTCTTTTATTTTCCTTTACCTAGAACTAGGCATGGTCTACTTGCTGAAACTATACTAAACTTTTACTTTTGCCTCTTACTGTATCAACATATTTCCCTCACAAAAAAAAAGCCACATCTTATTTAACTTTACAGTAACTTTAGGTCTTTTGCCTGAAAGCACTTCAGGTCCTATGATCTATCGTTTTCAAAATATCTTCGAGCACGATGCAGTAGGTGCCCCCCAGGCTGACTGCAGCCACTAGGATGCTCCCATCTGGCCTGCCATCTTTTCTGCAGCAGATGGAGACCAGATGTTCAAGGAATTAAATTCACTGGGACAGCTGAAATACTTTCCATGCCTTCAGAGCCCGGCACAGAGAGAAGCACACCACTACTGTGACCATCAGAGCTGGGGTAATGACAGTAGGGCTGATAGCACTGTTTCTGCCCGTGCCCTCTTTTGCTCATCAGTGTCCAATGTAAAACCTTAAATTTTCCCCTTGCTTTCTGATTGAGCATTTGGACACACAAGCAAGCCATCATGAGGCCAATCAAAACCCACAATAACTCACAAAACCCACAATGGTCCTGGTTGAAGCTCCTGATCCCACAATGCATAGGGAGCAATTTACCCAAACCCACATTTTGCATAGGGTGAGGGTCTTTAGCCACAGCATGCAAAGCTGAGAGGGTCCAAATGTGCATGATTTATTCTTATGTTACTGGTTTTGGAAGAGTTTCAGCTCTGCTGGGGGTTTTAAACAGTCTTCTGGTCCTAGGTTTGCCACATCTACACTATCCCATGTTGTAGCTCGCTGTAGGGGCCCTTCAGAGTCTTGCTCCTCTCAGGGCTTAGTTACAACTGCTCTACACGCTACATCAGGAACTGCTATGCAGGAGACCCATGGGCTCCCACGAGGTTGTTCCAGAGCCTTTAGATACACTTTTCCTCTGTGAGGAAGCACAGATTTTGGACAGAGTTATTTCTGAGTGAGCACTGGGAAAAACAGCTAAAATGGCTCAGAAATATTCAGAAGCAAAGGGTGAGGCAGGCCCTCAATGTGTCTAATAGCCAGGTCTATGCGTGCCATAACTAGGGTGAGTATCTTGTTGAGTAAATCTATGAAATACAGTGCACAGTGAGACATTTCTCAGACTCCTGGACCATATGCCCTACCCACAGAGGAAAGCACAGACATCCCTCCTTGCTGAAGGCCCTTGGATGAGGAGTTTGAGGATGGGCAACAGAGGGAAAGACCCTCCCTTGGTCCAACCTAGAACTAGGGTGAAAATGCAATAATGTATACTTCTTCTGAAGGAAATGCTGCCAGACTACTGGAGCATTAACTGAATGGCAGTGAGACCAGCAAAGCTTATTAGAAGGGCTTGTGAAACATACTGGGGGTAAAAAAAAAGAAAAAAAAGAAAAAAAAGGGTGTCTTAGGGACAGATTCTGATGTGGTTCCCACAGGGCAACTCGTGTGTCCCATAGTCTTACCCTGGGATTGCACCAGTGCCACCGAGATCAGCCTCTGGCACCAGCTGAACAAGCACTGTTTGTGCCAGTTTCCTGGTGGGAATGATTGATTAGAGCTGGTTGAGCTTGCACTGTCCAGAGCAGGTGTGGAGCAAATTTGCCCTGACTCAGTCAATTAACTTTATCAGAGAATCAGAATCAACAGCGTGAATATGATAACAATGTGTTGCAGGCTTCATGCTTCTCACTGTGCCTCACACCACTGGTATAATTCTGAAGTTATTGCTAAAAATGGGGCCCAGATCTTGTGATGTGTGCACACTGGGGTTCAGATTCATCCCATGCGTGAGCAGAAGGTTAGTGAGCACACTGAAGCTACACTCCTCTGCACTGTGGGTTTCATCTGGTGCACAGGAATCATTAGCACTGCTGACAGCATTTGACCCTTTGTTTTATCTTTGGGTGGAGTTGTTCAGGTTTGTTAGAACCTACCCTGAGAAGCAGGAGAATCCTGAGTGAAATTATATGGTGTGATACAGAGAAAGGAGACTAAATTTAGAAAAGCAAAACTTTGACCACGCCATTTGTTTTCATGCTCATTTAAACATAAAGAAATCAAACTGTTGTCCAAGAGGACAGTCAGTGAGAAAAATGAGACAATAATGAAGTAAAGCAGTTTGAAATGTGCTCAGATCTCCGTGGAAAATTTCCTCCTCAGAGATGACTGTCACCTTGCTGGATTCAGCCTGCAGGTGCATGGGGCCCCTTGCCTCCAGCAGTCCTCTCCTGGAATAATCAAATAGCTCTGCAAAGGAAAGTCTCTGTGACAGCCTAAGATGGGACTAAGGATGCTAAAAGCTTTTGTCAGCCCTCAAGCATTCTCTGGTCACTTGGTCTTACCCTCAGAAAGGAAGTTGTGTGTAAGCTCTGTGGCACTTGGGCTGTTCTTGGTAACAGTGGCTGTGTTGCAAAACACGCTGCAAGCCAAAGTTCCTCACAAAAACCGAACCATAGGGTTTTTTTCCATGGATAGCATTTGGCCTCTATCATAGAATCATAGAATGGTCTGGGTTGGAAGGGACCCCAAGGATCATAGAGTTCTAACCCCCCTGCCACAGGCAGGGCTGCCAACCTCCAGGCCTGGATCTACACAAGGTTGTCCAGGGCCCCATTCAAACTGGCCTTGAACACTTCCAGGGATGGGGCATCCACTACCTCTCTGGGCAGCCCATTCCAGGACCTCACCACTTTCTCTGTAAAAAACTTCCCCCTAATATCTAATTTAAAGCTTCCTTCCTTTAGCTTCAGTCCATCCCCCCTTGTCCTGCCATTGTCCACCCTTTTAAAAAGTTGATTCCCTTCCTGTTTGTATGCTCCCTTCAGGTACTGGAAGGCTATGATGAGGTTCCCCCGCAACCTTCTCTTCTATAGGCTGAACAAGCCCAGCTCCCTCAGCCTCTCTTCATAGGGGAGATGATCCAGCCCTTACCCTACACTGGTTTCTGGCTGAGTTCTGGCAGTGGGTGAGCTGATCCTGAGTTTGAAGAGAAGACTGATAAACAGAGCTACGAGCAAAATACAGATGTAAGGCTGATGTAAGGCACGCCCCCGATGTCAGAGCTCAGCAGTTGGACCTCTCAGGAGCACGGCAGGGACCCTGCCTCACCCGCTCATGCCTCGCTGCTTTTCCTTCCCCTGACAGCATGGTTGCAGTGAAGTGGGGTCCTCTGGTTTGCACGAATGGACCTCTGCCCACACAGAATCAACGGCAGGACTGGGACTGTAGCTGGCAGCATCCTCATCTCTGGATCGGAAACCAAGTTCAAATCCCACTGCAATGGTTTGGCTCAAAAAAATTGTGAGCGAGTGTCACAGCGCTAATCAGAGCTAGGCACTGTTACAAGGAGCTTTCCTCTTGGTCATGATCTCTTCTGTCATTAAAGGGTCCTGTCACTTTTTAAATTAAGCAAGGCCATATGGTATATGAAGCAAGCAAGAAAGAAAGCAGAAGTAAGCAAGCAAAAGCAAGGAAGACAAAGAATAAAAAAGAGAAAGAGGAGAGAAAGTCACATTCCAATAAGCTATGTTGCTTCCCCTTTTTTTGCTAAACTCCATTTCCCTAGACCCAGATTGTAGCCAGTATCACTGTGTGGTACTACAGCGAACGCAAATAGAAATAATAACCAGGAGGAAAAATGTCATCTAAAAAGGGGAAAACTTTCCCTGCCTTGTATTATGTGCAATTCCAGGCAGTGTAACAGTGAAACATGAGCTGATATCTCTGTTTCTGTGAACATGCTATGTTTTAGAGGATGTTACTCTCAGAGCTTCTAAACTTTGTGACATAAACAGCAAACCTAATTCTGAAAAAAGCACCTACCACACCTGATTACCATAACCAGGAGCACACACCTTTAAATCAAAAGTCAGTTGAGTTGGAAAAGGTTTAAGTTTTTTCAATAAATTACTTTTTATAATGACTATAAAAGTTATATAGTACACAGAGACTTGCTAGAGGTAGATACTTTACTGTACTTGAATTGCTGGGAATACTTCCTGAGACATAAAGCTGACAATCAGACATCTGAGTGTGTTTGAAAAACATCATCTACCAAGAGATTAAAGTATGAATTTAGCAAAGTAATCCGGGAAGGAAATTCTTTGTTCTTTCTTGTGACTTATCATGGCAACTGAAGGGATGTAATGGGAAATGATCTTTTACTTTAATTCAAAACCAGTTGAAATATAGGAAGAATCTGAGAACAAAATTATTTTTCACTGTTAAATATGTGGATTTTGACTCTCATTGAACTGTATTTCAACACATTTTTATATTTTATGTCCAAGATAAGTTATTAAACATATAAAATTGCCTAATTTATAGAGTATAACAGCATTGCCTAGCATTAGTGTCTCCATTTTTCAATGCAGCAACTACTTAGATGTGCATAGATACTGGGTGATCTTTTAATTACAATGGGAAGAAGGGAATTGTTAGGAATAAGCAGGGTTTGATATTCTACAGGAACAAAAGGAGCAATGATTCTAAATTAGCGAAAGCACTGAATCTCAGTTTTTGAAGAAAAATAAAGTTCAATTAGGCAAAATGACCTTGTCGTTAGAACTGTTGAGAGAGCATCATAAGGAAGGTTGAAGTGGGGGGAGAAAACTACGGATGTGAAACTGAGCATATCCCTGTGATGTGCAGCATGGGGAGGAAAGGGAATTAACTAATGAACTTATCCAAACTACTGACAATTATTTTTAAATGTTCTGGAGAATTAGTGAGCTCTAAGAGGTCTGAAAAGAGAGGGGGGGGCATGTTACCGGTCCTTAAAAATGGCAGGGGAAGAGGAAGAGAAAGAGTGAACCTGTCACCTACCATCTGGTAAGCCTAACTCCAGTCTGCAGCAATATAGTGGGAAAAATATTAAAAGGTGAAAATCCTAAGCACTTAAGGGAGAATGGATCCACAGCCAGTACACAGCATGGATTTATAAAGAAGGGAAGAAAGGCACACACAAGCATTTTATGTTTTTTCTTCCTATAATTGCAAAGTGGCAACTGAAGGTGATACAGTAGGTATAATATACGTGCTTACTAATGTATAGATTTGGATGCATAGGCTTCTGTAAATAAAACAGGATCTAGAAGTGTGACACACACACCCCACCAACAAAAAAAAAAAGAAATCCAATGTAATTTTGGGGCTTCTAACACAGAGGCGTCATGTCATGTACCTGGGAAGTGATAGATGTGTCTCTCAGTACACAATGCTGATGAGATAGCACCTCCACTGCTGCCTTCAGATTTAAGCACTTTCAGTACCAATAAAGGTGAACTGGAAGGAGTTCAAGAAGCAGGGAAATGGGGAAGGAGAGGCCTATAGAAACTGTTTGGCAATGAAATATGAAATGAAAACAAACATCTATAGTCTGGCTAGACAAGGGTGGGAAGAGCAAGCACAGTGCCACGTTCCGTTCAGTGGGAAGTTTCCAGTGGAAACAAAATAGGGTCAAGTGTGACAATGGAAGCTGGGCAGAGAGTAACTATTAACTGTACTTGGCCAGAGCTCTGCCCTCTGCTCCTGCTGAGGCTCACTCGGACATTTGCTGGGGGGGGCTGTTTGAAGGGAGCAGAGGGAATGAGGACCTGCTCTGAGAGCTGCAAAGTAGGGGGGAGCAGTTAGAGCTCCATGAAGCAAAATTCATGCTGAAGTGGATAAATAAGCATAATGGGCAGCTCTGTTGATCCAGGGAATGGTCTCCTAAGGAAACTGTTGGAGAGCTACTCCAGTAACCCTGGTTTGGTCAAAGGGAAAGTGCACAGGGAAGGGAAGGGAAGGGAAGGGAAGGGAAGGGAAGAGGGGAAGGAAGGAAGGAAGGAAGGAGGAAAGAAAAGAAAAGAAAAGAAAAGAAAAGAAAAGAAAAGAAAAGAAAAAGATAAAAGATATTTTCCACTCTTTCTTCGCAACACTTCTTCAGTGAGCAGTGGGTTTGTCTGCATATGCAGACATTGCTGTCCCTGAAACTATGATACCACCAGGTATTATGAATATATAATACCTCCTGAGAGCCTCCTGACTCCTGTCCAAGCACAGCCCTCAACCCATAGGCTTCAGCTTCAAAAGCAGACAAGGGGAATAATTACCTCTTTCCCCATGCAAAAAACACTCTGCAGGGTTATTTTACATTTCCATGTTTGATTTTGGGTTTGTTATTTGGTTTGTTTGGGTTTGTTTTTTTCTTTTTAACATTTCCGTGTAGTTTTCTACCTCTCCAGCCCCACGTCTGTCCTTCCTTCCACGGTCGACATCAAACCCGCCGCGCTCCGAGGCGGCCCCTGCATTTTTCCCGCTGCCCAGGAGATGGTGCTGTGGATTTTGGATCGGAAACGCAGCGGCTGAGGCCGGGGCTGGAGCCGGGTGTCCGGTAGGTCCCGTCCGGGTTCGGTGGGGAAGCTTCGTCGCGCTTCCCCGCCGAGCCCAGACGGGACCTACCGGACACCCACGGAGGGGGTGTCTCAGCTTGGATCCTCAAGCCCCGTTGATCCCTCTCCAGACTTTCCATCTTCAGCGGTGCCCGTCTGTGAATGGCATCCTTCACCCCAAGATGCCTCCACCTCTGCTGCTCTGTCGGGTCAAGTCCATCAATGCATTGTGTTTTCTCCTCCCGCAAAGGGCCGGTGATGGGGGCGCGGGGGGGAGGCGGTGTGCTTTCTACCGTTTTGCAGCCCCTCGAAACACACATATATACTCATATAAGCCTGGTTGCACACGCGTACCCACAACTTCCCATCACCCTGACCGTTTCCCGACCTCCCTGGCCTCAGGATGCTGCGCCGGGGGCTGAGAGCATCGCGCCCTTCTCTTTACCTGCATATGGCCCCGAACCCCAGGTGGGCTGCCAGACCCCTAACTACTTCTGGAAACGCTTCCCAGGATGGGAAATCATTGGCCTTCTGGGGCTGCCTCTGGACAAGACACCTCTGAAGCGATTTGCACCAGGAGCGAATGCAATGCGGGGTGTGTGTAATTTTATTTAATTTTAGGGTCTTTTCTTCACCCTGAACTTACATAAAGTTTGTCTAAGAGGGAAGACAACACACAAGCAGCTGCGGCGAACGAAAGCGCTCTCCGACACCTGACTTAGCGCTGGAAAAGCCTGGCAGAGCTTTGCATCTGGGGCTACCCCCCCTCCCCGCTGCACGGGCAACTCGGCGCTCGGCTCTGCCTCCTCCCAGGCTCGGTGTGCCGGAGGCAGGAGGGGCTCGGGCGGAGCCGCTGGAGGAAGGACCGGGAAAATGAGGGTGATGCCAAGCCGGCTGTGGGGGCCGTCCTGCCGCAGAGGGCACTCCGTGCCTCTGCCCAGAGGCTCTGTCCGCTCTCACCTGAATTCTAGGACCCTTTGTATCCCCTGCCCCTGCCTCCCGCCTCGCCTGGGACTGCCCGAGCCGCTCACGGCGGAGGCTGGGTGATGCTCCGGAGAGGCCGGCGCAGTTACTTCTGCAGCTCGGCTCTGGGTTGCTCTTTTCCCGAAATAACGACCCAAGTTGAGTTGAGCCGGTGGCAGAGGGCTGCGGTACAATTAAACCAGGTAACGAGACGCCGGGCAGATGTGTTTTCATTGCGCTGTAAGATAAACGCAGTGTTAAATGCCTGACAACTTCCCAGAAGCAATCAGCAAAAGTTTACGAGTGCATAAACCTCAAAGACCATTCCTCGGTATTTTTATAAGCCCCGCATTTAAAGCTTCTATAAATTCTTCTGCCTGCTTCCAAACTAAAGTTCCCGGAGACTATTAAACAGACACTTCTCCGTGAGGGAGCCCGGGGTTGTGGAGAGAGGGAGAGACAGGTCACAACAGGCGGGCAGGCAAGAGTGGCTCTCTTTTTGTTCCCCNATGACTGGGATAGAAGAACGGGGGTGGGGACGGGATGGACGAGACGACTCGAGAAAAAAAGGGAAAGACTGAAGTAAAAGAGAAACCCGGGCAGAAGGCAGGGACAAGCAGATAAACAGATCCACAGGCAGAGAGGCAGCAGGCAGGCTGACGGGCGGTCGAGGATGAGAGGAAACCTTAGACGAAGAGAAATTGCAGACGCAGAGGGCAAACCTGAGCGAACGCAGCCGTGGAACAAGAGGCGGCGGCCGGGACCCCTCGGAGGGTGCCGCGGTGCCCCTGTCACCCCCGCCCCGACGGCGCGGCCCGGCCGCACCCGCCGCCCCTGGGGCAAGAGAGGCGGCTGCAGCCTCGGGGCAACCGGCCCCGCCGCCGGCGGAGCGGGAGCGTTCACCGTCTCCAAAGTTGCAGGCAAAAAGAGGAGGGGTAGCACTACTGAACCCACAGATCAGTGGGAAAGATCGAGCCGGAGACCTCTGTCTTCGAAGAAATAAACTGGGAATAAAATGATCCCCCTAACCGTGAAATGGTAGTAACAGTATCAGTCATCCTTAAGTGACCACGAGTTTTACAAGTTTGATATTAAGCAGGTTAATTAAAAAAAAAAAAAAAGAAAAAAAGAAAAAACCCTCTATGACAATTATGACGCCCTTTGT
>VZTU01004087.1:0-14566 GCA_013400835.1 Zapornia atra
ATAATGGTGTCTTTTCTCAGCTAACATCCTGACTGCAGAGAGACTGGCTGTAGGCTTTTCTGTTCTACAAAGAACAGAATACAGTTGGAAAGAAGCTGAGACACCAATTCCCCCAAGCAGTGTCAAGAACAAGGTATCTGCTGTATAATCACTTCCTGCATGACAATAAACAACATTTAAGGTCTAAATGTCACTGCTGTATCACTCTGTAAACAGTGGCCTGAATCAGGGTGGCTGTTGTTTCAGTTTTCTATGTGGTAGAAATAACGCTAAAAACTTTGAGTATTTTGGACAAAACGTTTTGCCAAAAGAGTATTTTATGCAGTGTGTTTTCTACAAAACTTCTCTTCCTCACTCAGCTTAATAGAAATGTCTGTAAGAATGAGGTGGACTTGGCTCATAAAGGGCAGTACAGTAGTCTTAGATGTAGGTACAAAGATCAAATTATCTGATTCATATTCAAAAAAACCATGAACTGATTAATGAAATTGCAAGTTTCATATCTATATAAAGATTTTTACTTAGAATAATTGTGCCCTTAGCTTGACAAAAGCAGGGAACCTTTTAAAGACTCGGAGTCTGTGTCAACAACTCCTTTCACAAGGCTGTACTTTATCATGTGAGTCGGATGTGGTTAGATTTGCACGATGAGTTCATGTCATTATTCTTCTGGTTTTGTCACTTGCAGGTGACTCCCTCTCATACCCCACTGCTCTTGATAGGAATCCTGCTTCATCCAAAGTGTCTAAATGTGAGATGTACAGGACTGAAATTTTTGACATAATTTTCAGCTGAGCAGTTTTTCTGGCTATAGCTGCCCGTGCCAGAAACAGTGAACTGAAAGCATGCTGGAAATCTGCTCAACTTGAGTCAGCCTGTCAGTCTTTTTGGTTCTATTGCTGGGTTTTGTCCATAGTGTAAAAGGCAACCTAGCTGAAAGAGCAGTGAATGGGGATAAAGGAAACATGAACTGAATTCTCACTTTTCACTTTATCTACTGAGACCTTCCCATAGCTCACTTTTTTTTGCAGGATTGCCATGCCTTAGCGATAAAGTATCTGTGCTAAATCTCAGTTTGGGCAGAGTGTGGTAGCTTTTTTTGTTTTTGCAGTGAGCCACTCAGAATGACCAAAAATATAGGCAGGCTTCAAAATCGAGTTTTATTGCAGTACTGAATAAAACTTCTAGAAGCAGAGAACTGAGAGTTGGACATAATATGTATAAGGCATATCTTTTAGTGTACACTCATCCATTATATCTTTTAAGTATGTCTTCAGTTTCACACTCAGACTGCTAAGTCAGTGGCTTTTTTTAGTTTAAGCAAATCCTGTCAGTCTCCTCTTGAGTCCCCAGGGAAATTATAACCCTCTAAAGACAAGATGCATGTCTGCTCTGTTCTTTCTGTGGCACACCGTGGGCTTTTTTGCTTGCTTAGTCTTTTTTCTAAGTCTTGAGAGCTCAAACAATCACCAGGGAGTTAGCTGACATAAAGCCAGTCCTGCACCCATCTTACAACTTGGCAGGGAACAGAGCTCATGATGCTGCCAGTTTTTTATAAATGCAGGTGGAATTTGTGATTGAAGAACAAATACAGCCAAAGTAATGAAAGATGTGGGCTCCTCTGCACGGTGCACAAAGCTTGGGAGTAGTTAATAAATTCTGATTTACTGTTTGTTTAGATGTTGGGAAGATTTTGTTTTTAATGTCTAAGTAGTAAGAAAAACTATAAATTGCAAAGCAAGGGTTTACAGTAAGTGCAACTGAACCTTAGATGTAAGTACAAAGTATTATAATTTTGGAGTAAGTCCTACTCATTTATGTCTTGAGACCCTTATTTGGCATCCCCAACAGTTCTGTGCAATGTCACTGGCAAGGGCAAACCCATTTCTAATGCTGATGCCAGTTAAGAGCTCACACATGATTTAGCATGTAAATCTGTTTGTAAAATAACTGCAACTATGGTCAAATTATATTCATTTATCCCTTCTCAGACCAGCTTCCTTAGTTCTAGAACCAACAAGCTTACAAAAGAATCAGGCATACGTACAGGAAAGTATGGCTCAGAAAAGTCTTTGGCAAACTATAGCAACAGCTACTTCTGGACTGCCACACTGTAAGATTCCTGGTTTAATCTGGGGGTTTCTGAGAATATGATCCAAACCCACTGATATTTTAGAAGCTCATCTCTTCTTTGGCAGTTTGTCAATGTCAGAAAATAGTTTGGGTTTTTTTATAAAGTAAAAAATTCCTCTTCCTGCCAAATTCTGTATTTTGTCAGATTCTGCTTCCATTTCATTAAGCTGAGGGAGGTTAGCCAGTCTTATTTTAAGAATTAAGTTCAAGACAGTATTCAGCAAAACAAACTGCTGGTTTCAAATACTTTGAGCTGATAAATTGGGAGTACAGCAAGGGTGGTGTCTTTACTGAATGTCTGAAGATGGTGATAGTTACTAGTCCAATTGCAGTGCAGTGGAGGGTTTTTTTGAGAACTAGAAAATGTTGAGGGACACCTCTGCAACAAGAAGTATTTAAGCTGGTAGGCAATCATTCCTGCAGCCACATGCTGGGCGTGGGAGCAGGTGGTGTGTCTGTGCAGAGCACTGAAACACAGTCATATGGAGGTGACTATCACATCAACTAAACCCTACAAAATAAGGATTAGTAATTATTTTTTTTTAGTACAGCTCACACTTTCCTCAGTCCAGGAGATGACAGCTGTTTGTTATTAGAAAAAAAGTTGTTTCTCACGGATGCTGGAGAAGAACATGTTCTAAGAATAATCATTTTTTTCATCATAAGCAACATGCCAACACCTCTCTCTAAATGGGGGAGCTTCAGCTCAGATATCTTTGTGGTCTTTACCATGCTTTCCTCAAAGTGAGGAAACTGCACAGTCTTTTGAAGCTGAGAGCTGAAAGGTCAATGAACTGATCTAAAGCAGTCCTAACAATATACTTGGTGTCATGAAGAGACAGAAGCATCTGGCATTTGATATGGCAGCTAAATGGGGTTAGACAGCAAATACTGAGCTGGCAAAAATGCAGTCGCTGTAAGATTTATAGCAACTAGGAAGGGTTTTTTACCAAACAGAATGGGCGTGGGGTAGGGTTGTAACCTAAGAAAAACAGTGGTGATGTTTATTTTTTATGGAAACAAGTGAACAACAAAGTGCCTTCTGAAGCATTGTCTCAGTATTTATTCTTCTGTTAAATCTTGTTCAACACAACTCATTAGAACTTTTGAGGGGGTTTCTTTATTTTATACAATAAAAAAATTAAATTGATTTTTTTTCATGAAAGAATTAAACTGAGTTAGGAAAGCTGTGAGTCATTTCTGAAAATAAAAGGTAGATGGAAATATTCATAGTAGAAACATTAAGCATATGCATAAAAAAAAAATCTTAATACTAGTGGACTAATGCACCAGAACTTTAATATATGGCAAATGTAACTGCATAAATATGCAGTTCAGGAATAACATTTTAATAGGGTATATAGTTAACCTTTAGAGAATCTAACATGGGAAGACAAGATGATTCTCCGTATCTTATGTATCTTAGGGTTTCTGTTTTGGTTTGTTTTGTTGGTTTATTTTTAAATTAAAAAATCAGTACCTGAAGATTCTGAAGAAAAAAAATCTAGTGTTTCTGACCCATTTACATGTTTGAGACAAAAATACCTCGGGAAGGTCCTCTTGCTTACATTTTACATAAAGTCAAACTTGAAGGTAACAGTGGTCCTATTGCACTCTGAAATCATATAACAGTTTGGGTTGGAAAGAACCTCAAAGATCATCTAGTTCCAACTGCCCTGCCGTGGTCAGGAACATCTTCACTAGACCATCATCTAGCGGTTTATTCATTTAGCCTTTCTACAATTAAAATACAAAGGATTTTGAGAGGAATCATTTGCTAACCAACGGTCGTATCATTTATATTTACTGGTGACATAGAGCAGAAAGCAGCTATCAAAATGCACAGTACTTAAATCCTTTTGTCACATACACCTATGATTCTGTCCAGAATTTTTTGGCTGGTCTAGCCAGAGAATAGTAAAGGATATACCTGTACTCAGAAACTCTGATTTGGGACATAATGTATGGCAATGCCAGATAGAGTTGTTATTGCTGGTTGCTTTTTCCTTCCGAATGGCAATAATTTCCCATTACAAGCTGAAAAGCTTTGAAAAGTACACATATAAAGTAAAGGCTGGATTTCTTTTTTTAACACCGGCAGCTGGCTGCCATTCATCTGAGTGCTTGACTTTTTTCTTTAAAAATGTGATTTATTTGGAAGAGATTTTTCTGTGGCACTTTGTTTCCCCTCAGGCTATCTCACAGTCCATAGTGCTGGAGATGGTGGTTAATGAAGACAGATGATGTTCCCAGCCCCCAGGCTACTGTTTTCATATTTTCAATACAGCCTTTGCATCAAGGAGTGAAGAGCGGCAGAGACATTCTCTGCTGACAGCAGGGTCTTTGTTTTGTTTCCTAAAGTTTTTCCTTAATGGCAATAGAAAAATTGTGTTTCTACAATTATATGTGTTGTAGAAACTTTAAAAGACAGCATTAGTTGTAAATTCAATGTTGAAAACAGCCATGTTCAGCCTAGCTAATGAATGTTACCATACCATTTTTTTCTTTCTTGTGCCAGCCCTGTCATTATTTGATAGGCAGTGGTGGAGTAGAGACTTGAGTGGGTAAATGAGTTTAGTTAGAACTCAGTGAAACTGCACAAATGGAAATTTTTCCTCTCTGTGACTGTTAAAGTATTTTAGAATGTTTTTGAGGGAGGCAGACGATGTGTGTGTTTGCACAGCAAACGTGAGGCCTTGGGGCTTAAGTGAATGGCGGGAATTCAGCTTGTGGATTAATACACTTACGTGATTTTTGGGATCCCGCTACTTGCCACTTAAGTAGGTCATTTGGGTCTCATGCAGTGTGTATACAATCACTAGTACCTTACTGAGCTGAGATGAAAAAAGTGGTAGAATTTATTTTAAAAGAAAAAGGAGAAATAGTGGATTTCTACATAAACGTGATGAGGTCACTTGAGCTCTAATTACTTTCTAATCTGACTGATTTAACCCCAAATATTTATAGATGTGCTTCTCTTTGGATAGGAAAATACAAGGATTTTTTAAAAATAGATGCT
This sequence comes from Zapornia atra, assembly GCA_013400835.1. Classification (NCBI taxonomy): domain Eukaryota; kingdom Metazoa; phylum Chordata; class Aves; order Gruiformes; family Rallidae; genus Zapornia; species Zapornia atra. The sequence goes on from VZTU01004087.1 coordinate 5,153, forward strand.
TGTATATATATGACTTTGCTTTCATGACCATGTTTTTGTTAACACTGCGTAACATTAACATTGGCGTTACTGCTTCTGCAGTTTTTCTCCTATTAGGCTATTTGCTAGAATATTCATGAAAAGCAAACATGTTAATTAATTTAAAATAAATGTGTATATTAATTTACATTAATTTGGCAAAGTTAATTTATCTGTTTAATACAGCGCAGGGTTTAAAATAATCAAGACTGAAAGATGGAACTCTGTATTTAAAAATAGTAATGCTTTCTTTCTTTTATTATTGTGTAGCTTTCTATCAGCTTCTCTCTTTTTCTGAGTCTTCTGCTGTGTTCTAATTGCATATAATTAGTTTACTGCTATAAGTAGAACACTTCCGAAAAAAATCGTAAGATGGTTCATCTCCCAGAGAATAATCATATTTGCTCCTTTCAATTTAAACACTTCAAAGTTAAAAATTCAAAGATATAAGAATCTTTGAAGAAGGACCATCTAAGAAATTTGAAGATCAGTCTACCTGTTTATACTTCCTACTCCTACAGAGATACAAGAGATTCAGGAATAACATTACACATATATGCATGTAATCATCTTTGAAGCACAAAATCCTCTCAAAGTCAATTTGTATCTGACTTCAGTAGAATCACAATTTTCCCTACACTTTTTGAATTTTCTAGTTGAAAAAAACCTGTGAAATGGGAAGAGTAAGGGAAAGTCCACCTAAATTCTGTGTGGGGAACTGAAAGTGCTAAGTAATGGAAAAAAATGGTATTATTTAACAATTGAGTATTAGAAACAAAAACAAATAATGAGCTAGCTACATTTCTTCAAAACAACTAAAACTGAAAAGACAATGTGCTGGTGATTTTTAAAAGCTGCTGAATTTCTTAGGATTGCCATGGTGAAATGGTGGATGTCTTCTCTAGTATATAGCTGTTTAAGGGATATGGCAGAGTGAATTAGGATGAATGAACAATGAGTTGCTTTCTGTTCTTTAACATTAGTATCACAATATAAAATCAGTGCTAAGAAAAAAGTCTAATTTGAAAAAAAACACATCTGTTGGAGAATGGTGAAAGCAGCAAAATCGACAGACATCTTTAAGGACTTGACTTCTGAGAGGGAGTTCAAATTTCACAGGGTCTTACTAGCCATTGGCAAGCACATTTATGAAATATATTTCTTTCTTCTGCCTTTCAAACCTCAAAATCACCCTTTCAGAAGGGGTGGGTGGGCATGGTGTGGGCACCCTTAACAGTTAAAATCAGTAAACTGGTGAGAGTTTTCTTTCAGATATCAATGGTAATTTGAAAGATTGCTTTTAATGCAGAAAATTCTTTGCAAAGGAAATAGTTGCCAAATATAAAACAGCTATACATCAAAATATTAGGTAAGTTGTCCTTAAGTAGATCTGCACAAATTAACTCCCCATTTATAGGATGTGCTGTACTTGTTTTAAGTAGTTGCATACCTGAACTTGTCACAGACTATTTCCCACTGTGTTTTTTAGTTCATCTCCTCCCACCACATATTAACTCTCTTCTCCTCCCCTTTTCCTCACTGGAAGAGAATGTGGGGATAGCAATTGTGAAGTTTGACATGACCTTTGCAAGCTGGTATACTTGAGCAAGTGGGAAATGAGATACAATGAGGTCCCTCCATCCTGAATAGAGCTGACAATAAATCATGGTCTCTTTCATTGAAAAATCAGAATTCAGCTGTATTAATTCAAGAGATAGATAAGGTTGAAAAATGTTGGCAAGTCAATGGAATTTCTCCTGCCTTGAGAATGCAAGGAGCAGACCCAGCATCAGCAGTGAGTAACAGCAGTTTGAAAAGGGTCACTGATTGCTCAGCTTTGTCAAAGGTATTCTACTTCAGATTATAAATAGAACAATTGCACATTAATCTCATGCTCTGTGAGCATCAGGTATGTATTTGGGGGCTTTTGGACAGGGAAAGTTCACAAGAAATAGCCTTGAATATGTTTCAATCCTTTCAAAATCCACCTGATTATTTTTTCTGAATTCTGTTTTCCCTTCCTCACCAAAGACAGAAGTAATGAAATAATATATTTCTTTGGGATCATAGCAATAAAAAAGATAGATTTAGGCCTATATATATACAGTGCTATCTTAATAAAAATATCTCCAATTTAACTAGAGCTCTCACAGTTCTTTATCTTTTTTTAAATTTGCTGCTTCTGTAGCTATTTCATACTTACGTTTTATATGTTGTTCAAAGTTTCTTCCTTTTGGTCATGGTAATCTTCATCCACTCAGCCTCAGACTTTTCAGTCTTCCATTTCTGAGCCTGCCATGGTTTTGTGAACCTTTTGAGCCCCTTAATGTGCAGTAGATACAGTGTTGGCTCCTGGGCATAGAAACCTTAGTGAAGTACAAACTGAAGCACTGCATTAATTTTGTTTCAGTTATCAGTGATAACTTTGTTTTGTGACATGCTGCTAAGAAAAGTGGAAGAAAAGCAAATTTGTTCCTCAGAGAAAATAAACTTGTTAGAATAAAAATGGGTTAAAAAACAACAAATGTCCTAGAGGCCTTTCTATCAAAGGGAAAGGAAAACTGTTGATATTCCTTGATGATACTTCCAAATCCTCACCTTTGCACAAAGTTCCAGTGGCTGAGCTTGCTGCTTTGTGCCCTCTTCCATCAGGTTGAGTTACTAATTTTTCTTTAAGGGTCCTGGTCTTGTAAGTTATCCAAAGTGTTGACCATTTGTTGGAGAAATGTCTTACAGAAGATTTCTGTGTGTATTAGCTAGAACTTTTCTAAAACCAACAGCAGCAAGAACGTAATTCTATATGTGCTTTCTGAATTTTTTTTCTGAACAAAACTTTGTTTAGGTGAAAGCTCCTTATCACCTTAGTCTTAATTCAGTGAGTAATTAGTGAGGTATGGGAAATTGTACTTAAGTTGTACTTTCTTTTGAAATATTTAAGGATTCTCAGAGCTTAACTTTATTATGATATTGAGTTGCCATTGAACTGAATGCTTTAATATTTGGTCATGTTTCAAACAAGGTATATTTTTGGCACTTTGGCAAGTATGCCAAAGCATGATATTTGTACCTTCTGAGGTAGATACTCATGAGTTTTTGGAAGCAGTCTCTCACAGCTTCCTCTCATTTGTCACTGCAGTTCAGGGATATCCTCACTCCCAGAAACATAAGCAATTAATCAAAGTTGAGGCCGAGGTGTTTGAAGAGATCAATATTGTGTCTGGTTGCCTTAAGTAACAAGTTCAAAATAGAGGGGCACGGTGACACATGGTGAGTCTTGAGCAGAATAGATGATGACAGATTATTTATGAATTGGATTGAAATGTCTCCTTTCTCTCATTTTTATCCCATTTTCCAATGGAGAAAATGAGATATTGTGTATGTAGTTCTTTTGACCACTATTTATTCTGAAAAGATTGTGTTCTCTAAGTCGATGCAACAAATGCTGGGAAGAGGAGAAATTCAGAAAACAAATCATAGCTAGATATGCTGCAATTGTTGCTTTGGGAAGGAAAATTAGTTTTCATTCAATGATCCTTAGACTTTAAAATCTCTTCTTGTGATTTAACCTGGCACGCAGCTAAAACAACCACACAGCCATTTGCTTGATTCCACCCCCACCAGTGAGATGGGGGAGAGAGTTGGGAAAAAAGGGTAAAACTCGTGTATTGAGATAGAGTTGAAGAGGACAGAAAAGGAAGAGAATAATAATAATAAAAGAGTATACAAGTTATACACAGCACAATTGCTCGCCCCCTGCTGACTGATAGTTTCCATGCTGCAGTACCCCCCGGCCAGCTTCCCTCAAGTTCTAGCTGCACAATAATGTCATATGATATGAAATATCCCTTCTTTCCAGTTTGAGTCTGCTGTACTGGCCGTGTCCCCTCCCAGTTGCTTGTGTACTGCAAACTCCCTTGCTGGCACGACAATGTGAGAAGGTGAAAAATCCTCGTCTTGGTGTAAACTTTGCCAAGCAACAAAGCAAAGGGTCAGGTTATTATCAACATTATTCTCATCCTAAATCAAAATGCAGCACTATATGCACTATTCAGAAGAAAAATAGTTCTATCCCAGCCAAAACCAGGACATCTCTCTGTTCAGCTGTATCAAGGGAAGCTGTGTAAGTTTTTAAAATATATGGTGTTATTGCACTGATGCAGTTACACCATACATTATATCACTCTTCACTCTGAGGGTGGTGAAGCCCTGGCACAGGGTGCCCAGAGAAGCTGTGGCTGCCCCTGGATCCCTGGCAGTGTTCAAGGCCAGGTTGGATGGGGCTTTGGGCAACCTGGGCTAGTGGAGGGGGGGGTCCCTGTCCATGGCTGGGGGTGGGGCTAGATGGGCTTTGAGGTATCTTACAACCTAAACCATTCTATGTTTCTAAGTTTGTTTTGGGTTTAATGGAGCCATAAGTGTATTTTGAAAACATAGTCCTATTATGTCTGATTAAGGAGAGTTAGGGCTCTATCATTATGAAATTATTTTTTTAAAACCCGTTCTACATGAAATCTGAGATACAATCCACTAAAATATCCTCTTATTCAAGCTTATAGAGGTATAAAGAAGCTCAAATTCACCACAACTTGAAAAAAGGCTGCACACAGACTGTCATATCACCTTCCTGAAATTTCCATGAATTCTTTTACACTGAACTTGCCTTGAAACAATTCTTGAGTAGGTCATCTTTTCCCCAAGAAAAGATTCTTCTTTCAGTCCTTTTCATTTTCTTTTTTCCTTCTGTTTTAGGCACCTTAAATTGCCTAGTATTTTCCCTCGCTTTTGTTTTAAATAAACATGGGAAATTCAAGATAAGTATGTAGGAGTGTATAGAATTCCTGGAAATAAGCAAGAGGACATAATCTGGGCCTGCACAAGGGCAGCAGGAATTTCAGCTCTTTCTCCATCGCCCCGGATTCTCCCTTGGTCTAAGCCCAGCTGCTGCTGCAGGTTTAGCCCACAGCCTTCAGTGCTCCTGCAAGTCACTGGCTCCCCACCTCAAAGACAGGTACCTTCTGCTGATGGAATTGGGTCTCAAGAGGTTTCCAACGTAAAGCTTTTTGCAGATCTCTGTCTCAAAATCATGACTGAAGGGGGGAAGGAGAGGGAAGAAAAGCGTTCAGAGTCTTTTTTTACATTGCAATTCATATTGCACACATTATCTATTTGATTAATAATAGGTTTATTCCAAATCATATTTTATTAATGCTCCTGACAGATTCTGGATAGTTTTTCTATAAGGATTTTGTTTCGGAGAGTTGCTTACATATTTGGATAAGAACATCTTTAGCTTCACGGACTGAATTACCTGAGCATCTTCTCTTTTTACCTGCGGGGAAAACTGCATTTTAAATAAGTTACACTGTTCAGAAATTGTCTGTACAGGAGATGCATGCTCTGATTCATTCTTGGCTGGTATTTTCTGTAGTCTTTTTACCAAGTGCAAGTAAACATAAAGCACTATCAATTTTGATTTGATAGTCTTTTACAATAACTTTGCATTCAGGTTTTATTGGTGTGAATGCTGATTTTTGAGGGAAATGGAACTATAAATCTGACTCAATGTCTACAAAAAAAATGTCACCTTAATGCATTGCTAAGTGTCCAATTTTTTTACTTTCTGCATATGCAATATGCTGGAAGTCTTTTTCCTCACTATTACAGTAGTCTGAGTCCTGGTTAAATAATTTTGATGAAATTATTTTCACCAGTAACTTTTGCATATTGTTTCTTCCTGTAAACCAAAGGAGCCATTTTTTACAGAAATGATAGCACCCAACGTAAAAAGCAAAAGGTAGGCAGGGACAAAAGCAGTTGAAAAAAAGTTTGTGTATAAGGAGAATGTAAACTGCCTTTTTTTGGGTTTTGGTTTTTTTTTTAATTTGTCAGATATTAATTTAGTGACCAGAAAAAAGACAAATGGGATGCTGAATGTGATGTTTACAATCAAACATCCAAGGAAACCAAAAAGGAATTGATAGGTTTGCCAATCTCAAACAAAAGCTCTTCATATCATGGGGTTAACATATTTTATATGGACCTAGAACCTTATGAAGTTAGTATGTTTTGCAGAAACCCTGGTTATCAATGTTGGAAGAAAAAAAATTCAGACACACAATCAATTTAAGGAATAATTGCTAAATTACTATTTCTATGCTAAGCCAATAGATGCACTCATATATACACTGAAAATGTCAGAGAAATCTGATTAATACGTTTTAGGTCACTACTGTACGATGGAATATCTGTTTGACCCTGTAACTATGCCCAATATTCAGAGTATTTTGAGTTAACAAAAGGACCACAGTCAATCAACTGTCATTTATCCTCATGTCTTTGATATCTGTCTATTTTGTTTTTCTTTGCTCAAAATGGTATTTTGTACCTGTAATGAGGGGTTAATATAACCAATCAGAGATGGTTTGATTGGCCTGTATAAAGAACTGCATTGCAGCTTACCACTGCTGGTTCACTTCTCTGCAGGGTAAGACATTATATTGTTACCTGCTAAGAAACCATAATGCAAGCAGGTCATCATTATGCACCTAGTAATGCACAGTTTTGGGTTTTTTTTCTGGAAAAGTTGTTTAATGAAAGACTAAGAATATGCTATGTATACCAGGTGCACTCTACCATGGGGAAAAAACCACTTTCAGTCTAGGTCTTGCAGACAAAGATTCTCTATGAAACGAGGTAGCATACTTTAACTGATTGGGGTTTTTAATTAAAATCAGTTGGCTTGGTTGGTTTTATGCATCAAAAGAGGAAAAATAGTCAATGATGTCCAGGAAGATATACCTGTCAAAAGAACAAAATGCACTTCAAAGGAAAAAAAAATCAGAATATATTCCAGTTTAAGGAGATTTCCATCAGAATAAAAATAAGGCTTTCAAAGAGATAAAGAATAGAATACAGTTTTTTAAAGAGCTAGAGAAAATATAAATAAATTCACAGGGAACTCTGATGTGTTCCTTGACTTGTATACAGTATTTAGCCTGGTAGCATAGTGTATGTTTAATTGCAAGTTTTTAAAATAGAAAATCAAGATATGACACTTGAAAGCTATTTTTTTAAAAATGCAAAGTAATAATTCCAAAGCAAGAGGAGGAAATAAAACATAGGTCATGGAAAGTGTGTGCTCCTAATGAGTTACCACAGTAATTCCAAACAGACTTATCTCATTCTGTGATCCAGTAAGAGAATATATAATAAATACCTAGCAGGGATTTCATATGAGACCAAAAAGGAAGGTAGTAAAGAAAGGATAGGAAAGTTCACCAAGAATTATCTCAATTCTGTAGATGAAGGTTACAAAAGAGCAATAAGTATTTTATTATGCTTGGTTTACTAGGTGTAATACGATGTGTCACATCTTAGCATGGTGCACTGTCTTTAAGAAATGGTGACTTAAGGGTCATGGCACATTATGAACTCAATAGGGTGACATGGTAGCTAGCCAAAAAGCAATACGGGCACTTCATGTATCTTCCCTGTGGTGACTAGATTGTACTCTACCTTTTTATTTGTCATTCGTATTGGCAAGCATGAAGCTTTACTAACAAAACAAGGTATATGAGTATAAACATTGAGCTTTTTTTGAGTGGCTGCAGTTAGCTCTGAGAAAAGGGTATTGCAGCTTTAGGGCGAAGAAGCAGTAGTCAACTGGAAAATAATGGTTGTTGAAATAAAATTTTGTTGAAGGGGAGCCGTGGTTCACCATAAGATAAATATTCCTGTTTTGTGGAAGAGGAACAATAACTTTATAGAACAAATATTGTTGCAGTTGGATACAGTCAAATATGCCTAGAATATGCTAATTTATTTCAGCTGAATAGCTAATGACATGTAAGGTTGGTTTATGTTTGCCTGTGGAAAGGAATGTAGCAATGTGAAAACAGGTTGGAGTCAGTCATTTCCCTCCCTCTCTGCCACTGTGCTATCGACTGATTGGTAGTTTGTCTGATATAGACCTGACATGTCTGACATCCAGTTTTGTGCCATCTCCTGAAAGAATCAGACTGGAAACTTGAGTAATTGTTTTCAGGACATTACATCCACTTGTAGGGATGAAAACAAACAAGGATGATTAAGCCTAGAGAAGCATTAGAAGCAAGGTGTGAAAATATCAGAGAGAAGCAGCGTCTATGTACTGTGGTTGTTTAGGTATTGAGGCTTCAGTGGAAAAGGTGAAAGTCAAATACATCTTCTGTTTTGTACCATTTATGGCTAATGTTCTTTGACCATTTGTGTGTCACAGTAGGTTAATCATTGCACACAGTTGGCTGATTAGTTGTCAGCAATGTAGAGTTTATTGAGAAAAATGCCAGAAGGGAAACAATCTGAAGTTAAAAAGCTGAGAATTAAAGAGAACACTTGGAGTAAAATTGTAGTCTTCTGAATGTCAGAAGACAGTAGGTACATCCTTTCTGCAATGATTATTGTTGGGTATTAAAGCGGGAGGGAGCAGTATTGCAGCTTCTCAAATCCTAATTATACAAGACACTAGGAACAGTATGACCTTCCCTACCTTTCTGCTGTGGGTAGACTGAAACATATGATATATTTAGAATGTATGCAAATTTATGAGATGTTCTAATTTGCGTGATCAATCATTAGTTATGTACTTGTTTTCAGAGGTGACAGCTAACAGCTTGATTACAAACTTAAGTGCTAATGCAGTAACCCAAAGTGCATTTTAGGAGGATATGAACTTGTGTTACTGGCTATAAGTGTGACTGCTCCACATGGTCCCTCCAGCTCCCTGTTGGGAGCAAAATGGGATGTTGATGACTTTTCTGTTTTAAGTCCTGAATGAGCTAAGGTGTATGGCTGGCCTATTGATCAGTAGCTCCAAGCATGTAACTACTAATGATGTTATGGAGTAGGCTTTAAACTATGGGCCTGTTTCAGTTCAAATGAAATGGAACTGAAAAATTCCCAATTTTCATTAACATGGTTTGTTTTTTGTCCCATGATGGTATGCTTTGTGTATGCCAGCCATAGATATGTAGCTTAAAAACAAGTTAAAATGGGTAATCTAGCTAAAAGAGTAGCTTCCATTGATCTGAAATATTTTATGCAACTTCAGGCTTAAAAATTCCAGCAAGCAAACAAAAAATATTAAAATCTGTCCTTATAGCTTCTAGCCTTTTGATGAGATACTGAATGGCATAGTGATATTGGAGTATGTGTCTTTGAACAATTACACAGTCAGTATTAACGATCTTTCTATGATTAGATAGATACAGCTAATTTATACTTAGGTCTTTATGTTTAAAAAACTAATATAAACAATGGGAAGAGTACTGTCTCAATTCTGAATGTAGTTGGGCCTCCAATACTTCTGAAATATGAATAGAAATCCTGCTTCATATGTAAATATTTATCATGAAAACT
>VZTU01004091.1:0-23617 GCA_013400835.1 Zapornia atra
GGGGAGAAATGGGGGAAAAAACGTCCCCTCCAGCCCTCTTGTTGAATTAAACCACATGTATATTTTTAAAATACAGCGGAAAGGAACGACTCCCCAGCACATGTTCAAGAGCAGGGTCTTATTTCAGAGATTTCCAAAAATTAGTGGCTGAATGCTGAAACAATATAGCCTTTAGAGGAGGGCATTTGGAAGTGATTAACGAGCCTGAACTCATGCATCCAAAATAAAAAGTTAGTGCCTCACACTGGTAACAACTGTCAGCTACTAAAAATCCAGGGAGAGGGGGGAGAAATCAAACTCAGTCCTGGATAATCCAATGCTCTAACCCAAGCAGGAGACTGCTAGGCAGCTCACACTTTCCTTGGGTGCATGGCTTCCCAGCTCAGCTGGACAGATGGACATCCCCACCCTGGGGTGGAGGAGAGCAGCGCTCAGGATCCCTTTGAGCATTAAACCTGCTCTGCTTTTCAGTGACTTCTCATCTTAGCAGGAAGAAAGTGATGCAGTACCCCCAATGCTGCACCAAGATCAGACTGCTCAGGAAGTCTTAGTTAAGCCAAAAAACCACCCAGCCCCCCCCAAACCCACCCCCACATTTCACACTGTAAGGGAGAAGCTGCTTTTCATGTCCCAAAACCTGAAGTGATCCAGGCAGATGTTTGCCCCCTGCACAGCCAGCCCCAGCAGTGACTGCCAGCCCAGGGTACCCAGGGGGGGCTGGGTCCCACTGCAGGGATGCTCTGGAAGCTTTTCCCCTACCTGCACAGCCAGCAACATCCCCAGCATTGCTGAAAGATGCAAAGCCTAGGTACCCGTCCTGGGAGAGCATCCCACCTTGCTACTGGGGCTGCTGGAGGACAGGGAAAAAGAGGATGCTCAGGGGAGACCTTGCTCTCTCCAGCTCCCTGGAAGGAGGTTCTTGGGGCCTGGAGCTCAGCCTCTTCTCACAGATAACCAGTGATAGGATGAGAAGGAATGGCTGTGAGCTGCACCAGGGCAGGTTCAGGTTCGATATGAGGAGAAATTTCTTCTCAGAAAGAGAGGTTGGGCATCAGGACAGGGTACCCAGGGAGGGGGTGGAGTCACTGTCCCTCGGGGTGTTTAGGGAAGGGTTGGATGAGGTACTCAGGGATGTGGTTTAGTGAGTAATCTAGGTGGTAGGAGGACTGTTGGACTAGATGATCTTGGAGGTCTTTTCCACCCTCAATGATTCTGTGAAGGTTCAGGATCACAGAATGATCAGGGTTGGAAGGGAACTCTGGAGATGAAGGTTGGGTGGATGAAGGGTTGGGTGAGGCACAGGGACATGGTGTAGTGAGTAACAGAGGTGGCAGGGGTCAGTTGTACCCCCCCACTCGCAATCCAAGCTTCAAGCTGCTGGGCCAGGCTTGTAACCTGGTTCACAGATACATGGGATTTGGAGAGCTGCAGTCAGAGGGGACTGCTGGGGGCACATCTGTCTGTCCTCCACAGTCAGGCTGTTGTGGCAAGAGCCAGCCAGCCTGGCAGGGCTTGCTGTCCCAGCCAAGATGTTTGTGTGCATCCCAGGCTGCCCATCCCACCTCAGAGGCAGCCAGACCTGCAGCCCCTACACACAAGCCAGGGAGGAGGTGGTGCCATGGAGCAGGATCCCACAGCACATCCCCACCCAGCCAGGGCCAGTCTGCACATGGGGCTGGGAGCTGTATGGATACGACTTTCCCCATGTCTCATGTCTGAGAACTTGAAGAAAAAAAAAAAAAGAGATGTTTGACATTTGCTTCAGTAACAAGAAATGTCAGTAACACAACCAACATCTGGGAGCTGGAAATGAAACCAGACTGTTTGTCCTCTGCAAGGAGCATCCTCAGCGTGCAGCACGGATGCTGTTCCCCATCACCAGCCAAGACCCTGGGTTCTGCTTGCATCTCCAGCTACACATATTTCCCTTGCCTTAGCAAAGACTTGGCCACCTCAGCAGCACCCAGAAATTCCCAGCATTTTAGAAACCAGCCCAGTGTTTTCCACCCTCCTGATTTCTTCAGTTTGTTTTCAAGCCTGTCTCAATCAGATGCTGCTTCGCTGTGTTTTCCCGTCCTGGGCAACAGTCTGGAGCTAGGAAGAGCATGTGTGTGCCTTCACACACGTGTCTGCTGGTGGTACCATTAGCTGAGGAGTCCACAATATGTTTTGCATCCCCAGAAAAGACTGGATGCTCTGGGAGAACAACCCCAAACCCCAACTAGCTCAGCCAGACCAAGCTCCTGAAACCCCAACCAGCTCAGGGCATCCCTTGATCACTGTGCAGCCAGCAGACCCCACCATGCTGGGCAACCTCTCCTGCCACCACGGGTTGCCCATGGTCCTTTCTCCCTCACTCTGAGCCTGACAGTCAGCTCCCTCCAGCCCACGCTTGTGGACACAATGTCTGGTGTCCTTCCCATCAACACTGCCAATGTGGATAACAGGAATCTGGAGCCCCTCGATGGGGAAGGTGGTGCTGGGCTTTGGGACCAGCCAGGAGGTAGGAAAGGAGAAGTTTCCAGCACCAAGACACAGAGCAACCATACAGCCCAGTTGCACTTCCCCGCGCTCTGCATCTGCCACTTGCTCTTTTGCCCCAGAGTTTCCCCACTGAAAAGCCTCCTCCCTTACACAAAGGTTGTCCCAGGGAGGAGCCTCAGTCCCACATTCATTATCTCACTGTGAGGACACAATGTATCTTCATACCAGCAAGGAAAGCAGCTGCCAGCACCTTGTCACCTCTCTCACAAGAGGTCCCAGTGTGGCTCCATCTCTGCAGACAGACCCCTCTGCCTCTGCCCAAAGATGACAACCCACATCCAAGCAGTGGGGAACAGGAGTCGGTGCTGCAAGGAGGAGAGAGCACAGGGAGTCCCCAGAGCCAGGGGATGCAGCCTGGGTAAGCTGCTCACACTGAAGCACCAATACCCTTCTCAGCTGAAAGGCACCGAACACAACTCTGGCTCCACTCAGGAGCATCCCCAAGCACTGATCATTATTAGCACTGTTTTCTTGTTGCTTTAATGATGTTGAACATTCTCCAAGTCCCTTAATCCCAGAGGAGATTATCACAACTCCCAGAGGGCTGATGAATGGGCTGAGAAAAGGCAAGCAGAGGTGTGCTGACAGCATGCCCTGCCAGGGGAATGGGAGGGGTTCAGCAAGGGGAGCAGAGCAGCTCATGCACCATGCCCCAAGCAGACATCTCCCCCCAGCTCTGTCTGTGCCACAGAAGGATGGAAGGGGCCAGGCATGGGGTGAGCTGCCCCACCAGCCTACCAGGCATCCCATGTTATGACCCCAAGTCTGCCCCAGTGTTTCTCACATCCCCTCAGCTCCCTCCCTGGGTACACACCTCAGAGCCCTCCACACCACTGCCACCCGTCACTTCCACCCCAGCACAGGTTACTCACGTTGGGAGAGGTGATAACAGAATGATTCTGTTCCCACAGCCACCAAGGACATGCTGGGGTGCCACAGGGGCTGCCCCACCAGCACAGGAGATGTGCTGGGCCACAACAGCTTGTCTGCAGCCACTTATCCCACCCAAAAGATTTTGCTGCTTTGAGGACCAGGATGGGGATGATTTCCACATTCAGAACAGGCTGTAAAGCCATCAGTAAATGATTTCCAAGAGAATTTGCCTTGCTGGGTGCACCACACAGAGTGCAAGGCCTTCTCCCTCAACACCAATCTCACGGTTTTATCCTTCAATTTGGTAAAAATAAAAATAATTTTTAAAAAGCTGAACATTTCAGATGGAGTCTATTCCTCAGTGTGACACAAGGAATTATGAACTGATAGAGATTTCCTCTTATCTTACAAAATCTACCATGCCAATCCTTGAGCAAGGCCCTGCCTGTAATTGCAAGCAGATGTCTTTCTCTGCTGAGATGTTAAATGGAAGCAGAAAGACCCACTGCTATCTCCCATCAATAATTTGCACTAAAGCAGAGAACAGATTTTCACAGGGCCTGGCTGCTGCTGGAGGAGGAGGGAGATTAAGTTCCTGCAGACCAGGAGTCTAAGCGTTACAGCCAAACAAGGCAAGCTTGGGAAAACAATGAACTCTAAACAGTCCCTAATCCCAAAGTAACCAAAAGCTTGTGTGAAGGAAAATGAGTTTGCTGAAACTAACCCTGCAGAGCCTGAGGGGAGCTCGGAGACCGAGGTAATGCGCTGCAAAGGCAAGCTCATCTGGCTGGCAGGTCCTTGTGTCGCTCTGTGTATGCTGTGCTTTGGGCATCCATAGCAGCTCAGGTGAAAGCAGGTGGGGAAGTAACAGGACCCCAAAGACGGCATGGTCCAGGGTCCTCCTGCCCCAGGATGCTCACCAGTCCCCAAGCACCCAGCGTGGATGAGGGGTGCACAGCCCCAACGCGCATCCTTCATCACAGGCAGTTGTGGTCCATGCTGAGCCCAGCCCACCAGACCCCCTTAATCCTGAGGTGGGAGGAGGAAGGCATCTGGCTGCCCCAAGCCTCCCCATGAGTCCTGCTCCCAGTGATGGATCAGGCTCCCAGGGCAGGAGGTGCACGGCCAGAGGCTGCCCCATCCTGCAGCACGGCTGTTCCGCAGCAGCCCGGGAATTATCAATAGAACTAGAAGTGACAGGGTGTTTAGCAAACATTAAACTCAGGAAGCTTAAAAGGTCTTCCAGGATTATTAAATAAACATTTAAGGGTGAGCAAGAGGAAAGAATATGAAATGGTGAAGAGAATGTAAACACACCAGAGCAGGCGGTCAGGGGCGATGCTAACGCAGCCAGGCAGCATGACGTTTAATAAAGCAGTATCACCCATCATCAGGCCTCAGCTCTCCAGCAAGCATTAATTCAAGGGGAGGGGACTTTTATAAATCTTTAACCTGGTATTAACATTGTATTAAGACTGCTTAACATGGCTTCAAACACACCATTCCAGCCTGCCTGCAGCGTGCCAGCTTGGTGGAGTGGGGTCACCAGCAGCTCCCAGCCTCTCCCCACCATCCTGGGCTGGGGACGTGTTGTTAAACACATGCTCAACCCTGGTAGCCCATGCAGGGCATGAGTGGGTCCCATCACAGCAGCCCCAGAGGGCACCAGCATCTCTAGGGAGATGGTATAGCAGCACAGTGCTTGCCTGATGACCAGCCAGGATGGCCAGCCAGCACCACTGGCTTAGCAAGGACAGCGTGGCCACCACACCAATGCCAAGAGAAGGTACCTGGCCACAGGTTAAACCACCCTGCAGCTTCCACAAGCAAGCTCAGCCTTCTGCACATCAGTTATTTACCCATGCTGGGCAGTAACTGGGGAGACTGGACCAAGCATCATCACTCACCCTCCAGGATGGCTGATTTAAAGGCATCACATTTGTGTTTGCCTAAGGGGCTGCAGTTCATTATTTGTGGGGTTTAATGTGGTTCTGAGGACTGCACAAGAGAGACTGCACACGTGCTTGCTAGCCTGCCAAAGACAAATGCCCTGATCTCTTAATTTCTCTTCAGGAAACAGCAGAGAGACTCTCCAGCACCCTCCTGGTGCTATAATTTATTTACACACAATACTACACCTCCTAGTAAATTAATCTCCCAGACACATTAATAACTGAAGAGTTTGGAGAAAGTCAGATTGAGGTAACGAGCTGCCAAAGCAGAGTTTGCTAAACAGCAAAACAAACAGCAGAACAGTTTTAGTCACAGTACCCAGGTACCTTCATGTTTAGGGTACCAGAGATGCGTGGGGAGCACCCATGTGCCAGCAGCACTGCACCCAAACAGGCACACGAGTACCTGGTGCTCCCCTCTGGTTCTATCTCTCTTTGCTGTTACTGCTTTTGCCCCCACACTGGGCACTGGGGAGGCTGCAGCTCGAGTGCTGGGTTCAGGTTTGGGCCCCTGGCTCCAAGAAAGACATGGAGGCCCTGGAGCGAGTCCAGAGAAGGGCAACCAGGCTGGGGAAGGGGCTGGAGAGCAGCAAACCTTCCGAGGGGCGGCTGAGGGAGCTGGGGGTGTTCAGCCTGGAGAAGAGGAGGCTGAGGGGAGACCTTCTCCCCACCTCCACTGCCCTGCCAGGAGGGTGCAGTGAGGTGGGGGATGGTCTCTTTGCTCATGTTCCAGGGAACAATACCCTTGATCTGTCATAAGGTCCCACAAACACCCAGGACAGGAGTGGGAACACCCTTGCCAGGAGTCAGAACACCTCCTCCAGGTACACGTGGGCTCAGGGCAGAGCACACCCACGAGCATCGCTGCCATGCCACCCACCATTCCAGCATTTCACTGTTGCCCCCAACAGACTTTCCCTCTGAGAGTCACATCTGGGGTGTGCAGAGCACAGACAGGGGCTTGGGTAGAGCTGTTCCCCACACCCCAGGGATGGGAACGGAAAGCCAGACCCCCAAGACCACCAGCAACCCCAGCCCTGGCTGCCATCAGGCACGGCTCCTTCCAGCCACATCCCAGCTTTCCTCCTCCTCCCTCCTCCAGCAGCAGCTTGGCAAGCCTCTCCCGTTGGCCTCAGCAGGACAAGCCTTACAGCCAGCAGCGAGCTTGCAGGCCGCGCTCATCGCTGGGCAGAGCAGGCCGCGCCGAGGCCTCTCAGGGCCTTGGCAGGCGAGCGCGGAGCCGCTGTGTGGCAGAGCAACGATGCCACCTCGTTGGTGAGCAGAGACAGATCCCAGCGCTCCGATGTGCTGCGAGGAGCAGGGGCCAGGCCTCCCCCCCTCCCCAGCCAGCGCTGGCACATCCTGTGCAGGATGGGATGGCTGGGATGCAGCAGCCACGGCTCCTGCCGTCAGACAGCATTCTTGTGGCAGGCTGACGGTCCAGAGGAGATTCCAGGGAAGCTCTTGAAACAAAGCCCTCCTTTTCCAGAGGCTGGGAGGCTTCCGCACAGCAGCCGGCCACCCGGACAGGTTGATCCCACACTCCCTCCCTCCTGGACCTCCGGGATGTGGCTTTGCTTAGGGAAGCTGTGCGCTCTGCCAGAGCCCCTCAACCCTGCACGTGGGGCTGTCCGAAGCCTCCCAAGAGCAGGCAGGCCAGGCCAGGCCAGGCAGCTGGTCCAAGGAGGACATCAGAGCATGACTTGGACACCAACCGACCATCAAAAGGCAGCGGCTTGGCCAAGGGGCAGCACGCTCGGCAGCTCAGGGGGGATTAGCCAGAGGAGAAGCAATAACAAAGAAAGGTCTGTTCCTTTGCAAAACAGGGATTTTAAAAGCACTCACTAAGGAGCTTGATCCCCCCTTCCACCCACCCTGCTCCATCCAACAGCATCTCCTCTGCGGTGGTGCTGCTGCAGCACGCACAGGGCTTGGCTGGAATGGAAAAAAGAATGAATGTGGCTCTGCATCAGGGAATGAGAGTTTCCAAACTCTGCTCTGGCCTTGGGGTGCAGGTTGGCTTTAATTACATGTGCACGTGTCCTTTTTATGGGTCACCCGGCATGACTCAGTGAGAACGCTGGAGCAGCCCCCAGAACATGGTGAAGAAGCTTTTTTGGGGGAGGGTGGGGAAGAAGGGGTGCTTCATGGTGGATTTGGCTCAGAGCCCCCTCGTCCTCCTCCTGTGCCCAGCCACACAGCAGCAGCAGGGGAAGGAGCAGAGTGAGCATGGAGCAGCACTTCACAGTGTCACAGAGGCTCAGGGGTTGGAAGGGACCTCGAAAGATCATCTAGTCCAACCCCCTGCCAGAGCAGCATCACCCAGACTGAATCCCACAGGAACACATCCAGGAGGGTTTGAATGTCTCCAGAGAAGGAGACTCCCCAACCTCTCTGGGCAGCCTGTCCCAGGGCTCCCTCACCCTCACAGGGAAAAGTTTCTCCTGACATTCCCATGGAGCTTCCTCTGCTCCAGCTTGTGCCCGTTACCCCTTGTCCTGTCGCTGCCATCCCTGAGCAGAGCCTGGCTCTGTCCTCCTGACTCTCAGCCTTTATGTATTTATAAACATTAATGAGGTCACCCCTCAGTCTCCTCCTCTCCAGGCTGAAGAGGCCCAGCTCCCTCAGCCTCTCCTCACAAGGAAGGGATTCCACTCCCTCCATCCTCTCAGTGCCCCTGTGCTGGGCTCTTTCAAGGAGTTCTGTGTCCTCCTTGAGCTGAGTGGCCCAGAGCTGGACCCAATATTCCAGGTGTGGCCCCACCAGTGCAGAGCAGAGGGGCTGAAGGACCTACTAACCACCGCCCTTCTAACACACCCAGGATGCCATCGGACAAGGGCACCATGCTGGCTCATGGGTGCTGAGACACTGCCTGTTCTCTCTGCTTTAGGAGCAGCCACACAGACACTCTCCCTGTTAACCCCCCCAGGTGGTGGAGGACAGGTGTCCTCCTTGAGCTGAGGGGCCCAGAACTGGACACAAGATTCCAGGTGCTTCCAACAGCTTCAGGGCCTCATGCAGCCTGAGGGGGGACTGCACCCATCCCTTCCTGATGGATCTTTTTTCCACAGAAGCATTTGAAAGGAAAGGAACCATTTCTCTCCCCCTTCCTGCTCTGTTCATCATCTCAGGGCACTGCAAGCTCCCTGCTCATGCTCCATGCATCTCCCCTGGTCTGTGCTTTGCATGGCCACACACAGAATGACACCCCTTGCTTTTGCAGGGGTTTATTTCCATATTAGAGCAGAAACCCCTTCCCTGTTGGTGTAAACAGCCTTCAGAGCTCCTAGAGGTCATCCAGTCCTCAGCCAGGAGAGCAGAAAGGGAGAGTCAGCAATGCCAGCGTGTGCCCTGGTGTCCTGGCTTTGGATAGGACAGAGCTCATTTTCTTACTAGCAGTTGGTGTGATGGTGTTTGGGAGTTGGGATGAGAGCAGCACTGACCACACAGGGATGGTTTAGCTGTTGCCAAGCAGTCAAGGACTTTTCAGTTGTTCATACTGCCCTGCTAAGGGGAAGGTGGGGGGCACCCAGGAGCTGGGAGGGGACACAGACAGGACAGGTGACCCAAACTGGCCACAGAGGGTATCCCATGACAGTTACATGATGCTCAGCATAAAGGGGGATCAGTGGGGGGAGGAGCACACAGCTCCAGGATGCACAGTTTTCAGGGGCAGTCTGGTTTCAGGACAGCTCTGAGCTGTGCAGCTCAGTGAGAAGCTGCATCATGTATCACCAGTTCTGTATATTTTGCCATAAAAGTCCTGTTACCATTGTTTCTCTCTGCTGTCCCATTAAACCATCCTTATCCCATCCCACGAGGTTCCCCTTTGCTTTGTTCCCCTTCCCCCCCCCGAGCTCCCAGCTGTGGGGTGCTCAGCTCCTGGCTGGGCACAGAACCAGACTCCAAGGAAAGGCTTTGGACCCCCAGGAGGGCAGAGGGCTTTGACACATGTGACCATCAAGCCCTGCCCTGAGAGACCAGCAGCAGGCAAACACAGGAGCCATTTCCCACCCAGACACTGTCACCAGGCTGCCTGGAGCAGCTGGGGTACATCACCCCCTTGTCCTGCTCAGCACTAACCCAGCTCCATATCAGACACACCAGGCTGGTATCTGCTCTTCTCCAGGAGAAATAACCCTCCCTAATTGCTCAACCCC
Source organism: Zapornia atra (assembly GCA_013400835.1). Lineage (NCBI taxonomy): Eukaryota > Metazoa > Chordata > Aves > Gruiformes > Rallidae > Zapornia > Zapornia atra. Next base: position 9,530 of record VZTU01004091.1, read on the forward strand.
TCTCTAGCCTTGTGTTTCCCATCAGGGGTCAAGGCAGAACTCAGGCTGCCAGCAACATAAAAAAACCAAGGGATGGAAGATGACTTTCCTATAGCATGAAGGAAAATAGGAGTTGTTTATAACTTAACCACAAACCAGAGGCCAGAAACTCAATTAACAGGCAGCCCTCAGCAGGAGGAATGCTGGAGCAAACAAGGTCATTTATCTTCCCAGTAACATTTGAGTCACAACAGGACAATATTTTGTTGTATGCAAAAATTCAGACAAGCCCAGGCTGCTCCCAAGCCTGAGCATCTCTGCCCTCCTCCCAGACTGGCTGCTGCAGCCCTCACACAAGCCAGCAGCAGTTTTCCATGGGGGACAGCCCAGGATTTCAGCAGGACCTGAGCACCCACCACGCTTCACACAGCCTCAGTGTCGCTGGAAGTACTCATGGAGAGGGGGAGGGGTACTGCAGCCATTCGACTCAGCCCCCTCAGCAGGGCTCCAAAAAGCAGCAGGAACATCCACAACAATACACTCAGAGCAGCCCATCCCCCCACGCAGCACCTTCCCATCTCAGAGCACCCTACAGCCCCCCCAGGCAAAACTGGAGGTCACCTCCCAGCAAAACTTTGCTTAGAATCATAGAATCCCAGCCTGGTCGGGGCTGGGAGGGACCCCAAGGGTCACAGAGCTCCAACCCCCTGCCACAGGCAGGGACACCAACCTCCAGGCCTGGAGCTACACAAGGTTGCCCAGGGCCCCAGCCAACCTGGCCTTGAACACCCCCAGGGATGGGGCACCCACCCCCTCTCTGGGCAGCCTGTTCCAGCCCCTCCCCACTCTCTCTGCAGAGGACTTCCCCCTGATATCTCATCTAACCCTCCCCTCCCACAGTTTAGGCTGAGCATTTATGCAAACACTTGTGACTTAATCTAGAACTCACCACAACAATCAGGATTTGGACTCTTCACAGCATAAAACACACCCATGAACCTCTCAGACACCAGCCTTTCCACTCCCAGGGAGAGTTAAGTCAGCAGACACACAATTTCCAGTTTAAGCAGCCCCTTGGGCTTTTCTATTTCATCAAATGTCTGTTTGCCCCCCCCAGCCCCACAGGAACCAGCTCTCAGGTGCTTTCCCCACAGTTTCCACTAATTCCAGGTTTCATTAGACTGGTCAGGACAAGGAATGCACGGGCAGCAAATACCCCCACAAGCAACAGCTGGCCATGAGTCTCACTTTTTACATGACCCAGAAAGGTCTTCAAGCATTGCTGGTTCCCCTTTCTAGGCAAACATCACTGGAAGCCAGGGAAGGAGCTGAGGGGTTTGCAGATGTCCAGTGAACACCCTCACTACCTTCCCACATCTCTTCAAACCCACCCAATGCTCACACCTTGGGAACTACAGAACACCCAGCAGCAAAACACTGAGAGCAGGAGAGCACAAAGCAAGGAGACAACCTTCACCCCCACTTCTGAACCACCCCAGACACCCACTGGGAAAAGAGAGACCCCTCCAAGCATCAGACCCAAGCCAATGACCATACCTGCTCCTGTGGTGATGCTGCTGCTGTCTCTGGCTGGAAGCACTGTGGAAAGAGAGCTTGGTGGTTCCCCCAGCTATCAGACCTCCACATCACCCCGAGACCAAACCCTGGCTGCAGAACTTCCACTCCATTTATCCATCCCTCACCTGGGTGGGGAAATTGCTTTGATCAGAATAACCTGAGAGCTGAAGGTGGGACTGGCTGGATGAAGAGGGCAAGAGGGTTTGGGGGCTGTGACTGCTCCTTGCAACCAACAAGAGGGTCTGGGGACCCTCCTTGCAACCAGCTACAGGTGGTCTAGGGGGTGAGCTTTTCTCTAGGGGGTGAGCTTTTCTCTAGGGAAGGCCATTCCTGTTTGCTGCTGGGGGTTTGCAGTTCTTTCTCTGCATGGGTGTGAGCTGAGATGAGCTGCAGCTGGTTGGAAGTACAACAGGGATATTTAATGGGGAAAAGCTGTGTAGATAAACTACTGTGATCCAGCAGAGGTAATTTGGTGGTGGAGTTTTCTGTCTCCACACTGTGGAGCTACAATTTAAATCATAGTGTCATTAAGGTTGGGAAAAGACCTCCAAGATCCGGGCTATTAGGAAAAGGTTCTTTAATATGAGGGTGGTGGATCACTGGTTGCCCAGTGAGGTGGTGGAGGTCCCATCCCTGGGGATACTCAAACTCAGACCTGATGGGGCTCTGAGCAACCTGCTCTAGTGAGGATGTCCCTGCTCACTGCAGGGTGGGACTAGATGGGCTCTAAAGCTCCCTTACACATTCCATGATCATCTAGTCCAACCATCTCCCCACCACCCATATTACTTACTAAACCATGTCCCTGAGTACCTCATCCCACCTTTCCTGAAAGTAGAATCATTAAGGTTGGAAGAGATTTTTTCTGGGGTGGTGTAAAAGGTGAGACTCATGGCCAGCTATTGCTCATGGGGGCATTTGCTGTCCTGTGCTCCAACAAGTCTAATGAAACCTGAAATAAGTGGGAACCATGGAGAAAGAACCCAAGAGATGGGAGTCATGCTTGTGCGGGGCTGTGGGGGGGGATTAAAGAGGCAGCAGCAGTGAGATGCTGTGTCTCACAAGGAGACAACACGCTGGGGCCCTGGGATGTCAGCACCACATGGAATGAGTAACACCATTGCCAGGGAAAAGGCAATCACACAAACAACTTTCAAAGGGAAGAAAAAGGCATTTTTATTGAGGGGTTTCTTGTTCCAACCATGAAGAGAGAAAACAGGAGCCATCACGTGTGTACATCAACCACAAGTCTGAACCAAGCAAACGGATCAGGGCCAGATTCCTTCATCCACACAGGCTGGGGGGAGTGAGCTGTGCTCTGCTGTGTGGGCGCTGGGCTCTTGCAAGGGGTTTCCACAGCCAGCAAGGTCTTCTTGCCCTGCTCTGCTGAGGCACGTGTGTGGCAGCTCCTCGCCGAGCCCGTGGGCTCCCATGTGCCCCATCCCAATTGAACTTCAAGTATTTGCCCTTGGAGAAACAGTTTGCCAGCAGCTTGAGCTGTTCTGAGCTGCTTGAGATGTTCTCCTGGCATCTCTGAGGTGAAGGAGGTAAGCAAAGCCCTTCAATCAGTGCAGAGCTCTGCCAGGCACGTTAACAGCCCCCCTGGCCCTTTTCTTCCTGATCCCCAGGGGTGTGTTTGTCCAGGTGGGATGTGTGGGGGATGCAGGGCTGTTCCCTGTGCCCTCTCTGGCCTCCGCTGATCTCTGCCCACAGACTGGCCCTGCTTGGCAGCATCTCCCCAGAAGCCCAGCAGCCAAGTCTTTTCCCAAAAAGTAAAGCAAAAGGGCAAGCCCCAGGGCAGTTAGGAATGGAGATGTCCATCACCTGCTACCCAGCCTGCCCACAGCCCTCGGGCAAGGATGCTCAGGTCCCTTACTGTGCATGGCATGGAGCCAGGTGGGAGTGGGAAGCCCCATGATGGCAGCCAGCATCCCCCTGCACCCTGTCCTTCCCCAACAACCCACCCACGGGTTGTCCTCCCTTCCCAGCTGCTCCATGGAAACTGCTCAGCACCACAACCCCACTGCACCACGATCCTGTACCCCACACAGCCAAGACAGTGAGGTGCCAACAGCTGGCATGTGCCAACACACACAACACCACAGTTCTTAATGGGGGGGCTCCCCTGAATCCCAGCCCTGCACAACCCCCCTGCACGGCTCCCACATCCCCCAAACCTCTCTGGAAAGCTGGTGAGAGGCAGGCTGCACACCAGTCTGCAGCAAGGATGAGCTCCAGGGTTGGCCCATGAGAAGCACCTTCCCTTCCTGCCTTCAGGGAGAAGTTTAATGAGATGCAACAAGGGCAAGGGTAGGGTCTGGCATCCAGGGAGGAACAGCCCCAGGTACCAGTACAGGTGGGGGACTGGCCTGTTGGGGAGCAGCACAGGTGAGAGGGACCTGGGGGTGCTGGGGGGCAGCAGGATGCCCGTGACCAGCACTGCGCCCTCGTGGCTAAGGCAGCCGATGGCATCCTGGGTGTGGCAGAAGGGGGGTGGTTAGTAGGTCAGGAGGGGTCCTTCTCCCCCTCTGCTCTGCCCTGGTGGGGCCACACCTGGAATATTGGGTCCAGCTCTGGGCCCCTCAGCTCAAGGAGGACACAGAACTCCTTGAAAGAGCCCAGCACAGGGGCACTGAGAGGATGGAGGGAGTGGAACCCCTTCCTTGTGAGGAGAGGCTGAGGGAGCTGGGCCTCTTCAGCCTGGAGAGGAGGAGACTGAGGGGTGACCTCATTAATGTCTATAAGTATGTAAAGGGTGAGAGTCAGGAGGACAGAGCCAGGCTCTGCTCAGGGCTGGCAGCGACAGGACAAGGGGCAACGGGCACAAGCTGGAGCAGAGGAAGCTCCATGGGAATGTCAGGGGGAACCTTTTCCCTGTGAGGGTGAGGGAGCCCTGGGACAGGCTGCCCAGAGAGGCTGGACAGTCCCCTTCTCTGGAGACATTCAAACCCTCCTGGATGTGTTCCTGTGGGATTCAGTCTGGTGATCCTGCCAGAATCTATGATTCTAAATCATATTTTACCAAAAAGGCCACTGAGCTGAGCACAAGAGCCAAACATGCCAAAAGGCTCCTGCAAGACTCCCCTGAACAGGGTCTCTGTCTCGAGTGACAAGTAACCCCAGCATCATGGCCTGAGCATGCTGTGAATGGGCAGCACATCACCTTGCAGGACCCCCACAGCTTCCCCCCCAGGGTCTGGCTCACCCCAGCAGACCCCAAACTGCTCTGCAGCAACCCACGAAAGCACCAATGCAGGTTAGAAAACAACATCTCTTTATAAAAGGGGGAGTGGGGAATCACTTTGCCATCAACTCAGCGATTTCAGTGAAGTCAGGATCGATACATGGGAGAAAAAGCATTAAAAACACCCCCCAAAATGATATGAGACTTAAAAATACATCAACAACCCTAAAATAAGGTAGTGTGAACACGCTGCTGAACTGTGTTGGTTAAAACCCAAGAGCACTGAACATTTCCAGTCTGCTCTGTCAGACACATCAGAGGTGGGAGCCAACACTGATGCTGCAGAGTCAAGGGACTGCATGTCTGAATTAACCCCACTGGTGCTGGGGGGTCTCTGGTGCCCCTGGGGCTGTCCCCAAGGTGCATCGTGGCCGTGGTGGGGGCTTGAGGGTCCCAGGCAGCAGCTGCAGCCTGGAGCTGAAGCTGGCTCCTGCCCGTCCATCAAGGCATGTCAGTGCACATCACCGGGCAGATACCCACGTGTTGTCTGTTGCTCTCAACTTATCAACACCTAGTAAGTAATTAATGCTTCCTAAAGGAGGCAGATATGTATTCTTGGGGGGTGTGAAACTTGCTGGGTGTTCTCCCTTGGACTTGGACATGGATCTGCTTATGCTTTGCCAGCGCAGCAGACGCAGCGGGGCTGGCGATGGGCGCTGCCAAGGCCAGACCTTCCCTTCCTCCAGGCTCCCTTCTCCTGGTGCTGGTGTGTCAGTACCCCCCTCCTACCCAGCTCACCTCTGCATGCAGTGGTGATTTCCCAGCATCATCCCCCAAACATCCTCAGCACACCTGAGCTCCCCCCCAAAAGTGATGGGATGGGGATAAAGCTCCTATTCCCTTCCCAACATTTAGCATCTTTTAGTGCTGTGATTTTTATCAAGAGCCTCCCAGAGAGCCTGGCCAGCCAGCCTGTCCACTGGATCCACGCAGGGGCTTGGAGATCACAGGGCAGTTTGGCAAGGGAAGGGGAAAATCACTTTCCAGGTATTTGGGAATATCCAAAATGCCATGTCTGAAATGGGATGTGCCAATCTGCTCAGTCTGCTTGGCTTTCCACAGGGATGGAGGGTGTTTGGAGTAGCTGATGGAACAATTAGTAACATACAATGGTATTATGTTTGAAGTAGGTAATTAGAGTGGTAATTACAGTGTGGGGTTCCTTCAGCCCTGGGATGCAGCCCAAATGGTCTCACAGCCCTCACACATCATCACCCACGTGCCCCGGTCCAGGGCCATCGCCCCTCACATCCCCATGGGCAGGGGGATCCTGGCAGGATGGGCCTCAGGGATGCAGGGAGCAGTTACCAAGAGCAAACTGCATCATGCATGGGCACTCTCTTGCTCTCAGCTTTTCCCAACTATTTGTGGAGAGACTAAGGGCATTAACAACCTCACGTGCATCCTTATCACATGCTGTACCAGAGCAAAGCCCACTGCCCTGTCCCCCTGCATCTGGACCCAGGCTCCAGATCCCTGGGGCACAGCAGCCTTTCTGGGCAGCAAAATCCACCAAGGGCTGAGCGTGGCTCTTTGATGTGATGCCTCCTGCTGGAATATGTATTTTTGACCCAGCAAACCAACAGCCCCATTACACAGGAGGTTTCTAGGGGCAGCCAGGACACCCACCAGCAGCCTGGGTGACAGCAGGGAAACCCCAGCCCAATTTAAGCATCTCTCAGGCCAAATCAATTCCTTTTCCACGGGCTGCAGAAGGAGAGCTGGCAGGGGTGGAGGGTCCTGCCTCAGCCTGCCTCAGTCCCTGTGGGATGCTCCAGGATAACCAGCCTCTCAGCTCAATGCATCCAGACTCTGATCCATGACCTGCTTGCGATGAGGCTGGATTCATCAGCCTTTCCCCCTCCTTTCACCTCATCAATCTGTGACGTTAAAGCCTATGGTTTATTTACTTCTTTAATTCACTGATAAAGCACATTATCTACAAAGATTAATTCTGCATCAAAGAAATAATGCTACTACAAATGGTGGTCTAAGGCAACCTAGAGGGACTTTCTACAGAGTTCATGTCCTAAATCCATCATTGTTAGGCATGAAACGCCCTTCCTCAGCGTGCTCAGCTCCTTGAATGAATTCCTCCATAATCAAGACTGCAGCTCTGTCCCCACACAGGGAATCACCAGCACCCCCAAGCTGAAGGATAATTCATTTCCCAGCTTTGAGTGGGGTTGGTTTAAAAGTCAAAAATGAGGATCTGTTCTTTCACTTAAGCAAAGCATCGGGATGATCTCAGATGGCAAGGTATTCATCCTCTTGGGGTTAAGTGTGATTGATGAGAACACTGAAGCCAGAGAGCATCATTACCATGGAGCAGTGCAGGTCTATGGAAATTAGTCCAATTAACAGGATAACAGATTTCAGCTTGGTCAATAAATGCAATCACTTGGATGCAACATTCTTTTGTCTTCTGTGAACTGTTTGACCTCCTGCTACCATAACATTCCCATTACAAACGTGAATGATACAAAGCCAAGCTGTCACATGTCAAACAGACCAAGAAACCTACAAACCAACAGGTCCCACGGTGACCACAAAGAGGGAAAGGTGGCGATTTGCCTGTGCTGCTCCATGGGGACCGGTTCTCAGCCTTCCCTGACCTGGTGCTTTGCCAGCAGCCTGAAGAAAGCTATAAAAATATCACTGGTAAAGTCAGGGAGTGGCAGAAGCTGGAGGAGGGACAGGCTGCTGGGATGGCCAGCTATTGCATGTGGCTCAAACTGGGTTATGTATCCGGACACAAGCAGCATCAGCCACACTGCACGCAGCAGGTGTGAGGCTGGGGGATGCTCAGCTGAACGCTGCTGTGGCTGGGGGTCCATCTGGGGTGGAAGCGTTTCCCCTCTGCCTCTGGTCCCGGGGCTGCAGCACCACCGAACCGGGCAGGGCTGCCAGGGACTCCGTGGCTGGATGGAGAAGGAGCAGCACGGTGCTGGGCTCCAGGGGCTCAGCCAGCGCGGTGACACACCAGAGATGCCGGCAAGGGAGGGCTCCCCAGTCCAGCAGATCAAGACAGCACAAGGACCCCAGGGTTACGGCTCAAACTAAGCGGGTATAACTACAACAGGATTCGTTACAGTGAGGGCAATTAGCTCTGAGGAGGTTTTATCAGAGGTTGTCATGGCTTCTCTGCTACTGGTGAGGATGGGATGTTTAATTGTCTGGCTCTGGTTCAAAGAGGAGTTAACTGAGGGCGATGCTGCAGCCACGCAGCCGGAGGAACAAGGGTCCTTCCTGCAACCGTGTCACCTCTTGACACAACTTCACACCCCTCCACTTGCCCTCTTTACCCAGCAGCTGTGATTTAAATGAATGTCCGTATCCATACAGTGAGAGGTCTCTGGATATCGTGGACCTAAATCATGTGTGACCCCAGCAACCGTTTGGTGCACACGTGTGTCATACGTGCACATCCAGGCAGTGAGGAAAATGCCAGCAGCAGGGAGGTGGGAGGGCTGGGGTTGGTGAGGGAAGCTCTGAGGTGCACATCAGAGGAGCAGGACGGCTCAGCTCCAGCATCCCTGCTGCAGAGGAGTGAGACCGAGCCGCTGTGCCGGGCTGTGCCAGGTCCAGGCAGCAGCTCCCCCCGCCGCCCACCGCGTCACTTGAAGACGGATGGAAACGTCGGGCAGTCAGGAGACTTCATCTTCTTCATGAACTTCTTGAACTCTTTGTTCTTCTTGTCCCACTTGTAGATGGCAGTCAGCAGGTACTGGGTCTTCACCTGGCGGCCCATGATGAGGAAGTAGTGGCCCAGGTTGTCGAGCTGATGGCAGGGACAGTCGGCCCCGTTCTTCAGGAACAGCACCAGCTTCTTCAGGTTCTTCTTCCGGATGGGCCCCAGCTTCAGCGCCTTCCTCTTCCGTGGGACAATCATCTTGTCCCCATTCTCTTTCTTCACCTCCTTTATGGTCATCTTAAGAGCTGGAAAACAAGCCAGAGAGAGAGGAGAAAATCAAAACCACTCCTGAGCTGCCTTCACTGGCACAATGCCTTTGCTAAGGGAGGCCGGGGGCAAGGGGACACCGCTGCCCCCACCCCAGGGCAGCAGGCCCCCAGCGACCCTCCCCCACATCCCCCATTCTCCCTCTGTGGCATCACCTCAGCAATCACTTGGCCCCCTGAGTGCCACATGAAAACCCTTGTGCCCTAAGTGGAGCCGTTCCCATGCCCAGGGGAGCAGTGAGGTGAAACACGAGGTCTGGGTTCCCCTTCTCCCCCCAGCAAAGCTCGCCAGGCGATTGCCTCGTTGGGAGACAAGGTCAGACAAGCAAACAAGGCTCTGGGCACACAGAGAGACCACTTAATAGGTCAGCCTGTCTTCTCAAGCATCTTTCCACAGGCCTCGGGTGCCTGTGAAACAAGTTTCCAAGCACCGAGCATCTCTGCATCCCAAGTCCCCAGCAAACTGCCATGCCTATGGGACCCCTACGCAGGAGGCAGAGCCAGCACAGCTCCTTTCCCAGGAAAAGGGCAGTTGATCCCACACAACTTCCATGGAAAATAATAAGAAGAAAAGCTCCTCAGCCATGCCCAGGGATTTAGCATATGTGGGAATGACGAGGACAATGTGTGGGACATTAAAGGATCACTTCCACACCATTTGGCTCTGCCTCTGTTTTGGGGGGAAGCACATATGGCCCAAAATGACTAATACATTCCCATAATTGGGGAGCCCCCTTCAGAGCTGCTGATAATTACTGCTCCAATAGGTGACTAATTGTCCACTGTCCCTTCTCATTCGACTCCGGGAGCGTGCACAGCAGAGCCACCAGCTCTGGCAGGGGGCTGGTCCCTGCAGCATCGTCCCTGGAAGCCTTGCTCCCCTGGAACTCGTAGCAATGAGCCCATGTTGCTTTCTGGATGGCAGCTCTGCTCACTGTTCCAGAGATGGATGGCAGCAGGAGAGCATGATGCCAACCCTGTGGTCTCTCTGTGTTACCCTGGCCACTGTGCTGGCAATGGGAGTAACGGTATTTATCTGCCCCTGTGCCAAAAAACACCAGCTGCATTTGCCAAGAGCCTTGTTGTGTTGCATTGTTAACTGTGCAGGGAAGTAATCCAGGGCTGGAAACTTAAGGGGAATTTTCATTCCATCTGCTTTCCAAACACAGGATGTTCCAGGAGCTGAAGAGACACAAGCTTTAAGGAACTAAAGATGCTGAATCAGATCAATTTGCAACAAACCTGGAGAGTGTAACAAGTGGTTTCCAGGCAGCTCTAAGCTCCACAACATCAACCCAGCAGCAGCATCCCTCACTGGGAGCCCCAATTTCTTTACTCATTCCAAGCCTGAACCCTTGCCTGTGCAGGAGGGATGGTGTAACACCAGCACTAAGAGACTTTTCCAAACTGGTTTTACTGTGATGGATTCCTTGTCTCTAGAGGAAGAAAACAATCTCTGAGCTCACAGAGGGGCTGCTCTACTCCACGTGTGACAGCTGAGGGAGCACAAAGGGGGTCTGGCAGCCCCTGGAAGAGCAGCAGGTTCCTGCTCCCAGCCAGCAGCTCGAGCTGCCCACGTAAACCATAAACCCAGGTGTAAACTAAAAACTCAGGCAAACCTCACTCATGCCCACTGGCACAGGGATGAGACTGGGAACTGCCCAGAAGGAGCCTGCTTGGGGTTCAAAGTGTGTGTAGGGCTCTGCTTTGTGCCCTTCTTGGCATTGCAACGGAGGGAGGCTCCTGGGTCTCAGCCACTGTGCTACGGACTGAGCAGTCCCACAAAGCCCAAAATCAAAAATAAAAGGTGTTATAATCCTTGCTGGGTTTTCACCCTTCTGCCAGTGACCTGGCTCCTGCATTTGGGATGTGTATCTCCAGCTCAGACCTGTGAGAGCTCAGACCTACAAGGTCCATTTCACAGCAGCTGTGACACATGGAGCTCTGGTGTTTTCCATGCCTTCCACAAAAGTGATGCCCAAGGGCACGTTCGTTCTGGCATGGAGCACACCACCACGCAGTGGGAGGCAGCCCCTCAGCTCCCCAAGACATCAAGGATTTGGCAGAGAGGATCATCACCCTGGCCCCAGGAGCACCTCTGCCCCAGCAGCAGAGGAAAGGCTCGAGTGAGACAGATCGAGTCTTGGCTCTGGGATGTGATGGAGCTGCCAAAGCAAACAGCTTCCTCCCTGGGAGCCCTGGCCTTTCCCTTCCCCCCCGCTGCCCGCCACACCAAATCTGTCTTGGGGCCAGGCAGGAAAGGACCCCAAATTGCCTCTGAGACCCCAGGATGCGTTCGCTCACACAGACTAAACCCTTACCCATCGCTGCCAGGAGGGAGCTGACCCCAGAAGAGACCTGGTAGGTTGCTCACACCACGAGAGCACCATGGCTGTGGGGCTGCCCCGGCGTCACGGTGGCACCGGCTGCAGCACCAACCCATGCTGTGGAGTAAGCCCAGCCACCACGGGCCCACCTTCCCCTTCGCTCTCTGATGGACACAGACGTGTTGCAGCACAAGCACTCCCTGAGCCTGTGCTGCTCCACCGACCTGCAGTCACATCCCCTCGCCCACCACGCTCGGCACCTTCGGCTCCCACCCAAGCTCCCATCGATCAAAGCATCCACCATGTTCCCAAAGGTGCTGGCTCACATGTTGGTGTGGGACCAGCCTCAGTCCCTCTGCCACGAGCACTCCCAGGCAGCCTTGGGGCTGCGGCGTGACTGGGAAACCCCCCGTGAACCGGAGCTGTGACCTGACCCACGGTGGACTCCCGGCCATGCCATGAGAGAGGCGATGGCAGAGGAGCCCTGTGCTCCAGTCCTGGCAGTGCTGGTGGTTGTCTGCAGCCAGGACCACCCATCAACCCCCAGGAAGCTCTTTCCAGCCAGGCATTGTCTGAGCTCAGCTTGTGACATCGCCACAGCTGCTGAGACACGGTGCCGGATCCGGCACGGCACAGTGCCAGGACTGCAGCCCCTGGGTGCTGGGGTGGGGGGTGAGCAGCATCCCCCAGCATGCTGCACACCCCTCTGGGACCCTCCCCTCCACTCACTGGTGAGGCTGATGGTGCTCAGGGCAGAGGGGGCCAGGGACAGCCCTGGGAGAGGTTTTACTTCGATGCCCTACGTGGTCTCAAGACTGCAAGAGGCGCTGGTACGTCTGCTGGTGGCCCAGTCGTGGCTGGAGACCTCCAGCACCGTGTCCAGCCACTCACTTCAAGTGCTATTCCCAGAAAACACAGAAGTGAAAGTGTTCCTTAGGCTGGGAGGGGAAAAACCCCACAGCAAAGGCAGATTCAGGGTTTAATTTGGGACTCACAGCTCTCAACCATGCCGTGTTCACAGCAGCAGAAATCCTCCTGGGGCACTAAACCCACCCTTGCCCTTGCTCAGTCCCAGCACCGAGAGGCTGATGTCTGTCCAACACACAAGCCACTCACCAGCGCTTTGCCATGTCCAGGAAAGCCAGTGCCAAAAGCCTGGCATAGGCATGGACCCTCTCACCAGCCCCTGCCCACTGCCACATCAAGCTGCCAGCACGGCAACCAGAGGTACCCCTGCCTCCCTCCAGCAGCACAGAGATGCTGAGAAGAGATGGATGTGCAGCAACAACCAGGCTTCACCCAGCATCTTCGCTCCCGACACCATGCTGCTGCGTCAACCAGCCCCTTCCTTCTCTCCCAGAGCACCATCCAGCAGGACCACACCACCAGCAACCAGCAGAGCTGGGAAGAGGAGGATAGCTTCATCCCCTCCAAGGTCCTCTTCCCCTGTGGTGCCAAGCTGCTCTGTGCTTCCCTGTGGATTCCTCGAAATCTGGAATGCCCAGGGAGGACAGGCAAGGGGGACAGCAGTGCCTCTGGATGTGTGGCTACCCCATCACCAGCCACAGCTCCCACAGGCAGGTCAGACCCCAGCCCAGGGTGATGCCCCCTCCTTGGACCAAGCAATGGACATGGCCCTGAGTAAAAACAGCTCCTATCAGATGGCAGCATTGCTTTGCTGTCTTGGATGCAGAGAGAGCAGGGAGAGCTACAGGTATGAAAGTGTCTCTTCTTTTTGTTTCTGCTAATAGGAAACAGGGTCTGTGAAAGTGTTTGCTCCCTCAGAGTGAAGTTACTCCTGGCAGCAGCAGCTCCGAGAGCAGCGAAGCCCCATGGAGCTGGTTGGGGTCCAGCCTGACAAGGGCTCAACTCACATTTCAGCCCTGGAAACAATTCTTTATCTGTGTCCCTGCAGCTTTCCAGCCCCACCTCCAGCGTGGGGGAAAGAGGAAAGCCAGTCTGCCAGGCAAACTGGGAGCACCACACTAGCATCACCTGAGAGTAACGCACCGTTCTTCCCCAACACTGGGGGTCAGGCACCCTCCCCACATCTGTATGGGGGGCAAGCTGCACGAGCCCCTGTACCCTGCTCCACCACCCATCACCACGCACTGTGCCCCACCAGCACCTCCAGCCCCTTTCCAGCATGCAGGGGCTGGGATGCTTCTCTGCTGCTCTGCCTGCATGGGCCCCACTCCAGCACCTCAGGGGCAGGGAAGGGAAACGTGAGAGAAGGGAAAGCTCAGCTGCTCCTTCGGCCTCCTTGCTCCTTCCTTTAGAAAGGGCTCAGGAGGAGGAAACCTGCCAGAAGACACATTAGAGCTGTAAGAGGAGAAGGCTGCAGGGAAGGAGCTGTCAGTCATGGGGAAAAATAAACAGCATGGATCGATTGTACTGCAGTCGCCAGCGCAGCGAGAGCCCGTGCTCAGGATCCCCACAGACCCTGCAGAAAGGGCAGGAACAATAAATAAAATCACCCAGAGAACCAGAGAGAGGAATGAGCTCCAGGGCCAGCCCAGCCTGAGCCAGGAGCAGGAAACAAACCCTGGCTGCAGCCCAGGGGGGGGCCAGGGGAGGCGACTGCGGGGGCACCCGCGGGTGATCTCACACTTCAGCTGACATCCAGCGCTGCCCCAGCGCACCAGAGCTGCTGAAATCCATCTGCAAGCAAGCCCACACATACCTGGAGCTGGTCTGCGCCCTGGGCAAGGGTTCCCACCCCCCACTAGCTGACATCCCCCCCCCCTCCCCACACACACACACTCGGTCCCACAGCCCTGCTCCAAGTCCTGGGTGCTGCTACTGAGCACCAGGGCAGGCAGATGTGGAGCAGCCTCAGCATGCAGCAAGAGGTGCCACAGGGCCCTGCTGCATCCTTTGGGGACAGGGGGACTGCTGGGATGCGGGGAGCTGCGCCCAGGGACGCGGGGGGAGCTGCGCCCAGGGACGGGGGGGGAGCTGCGCCCAGGGACGGGGGGGGAGCTGCGCCCAGGGACGGGG
>VZTU01004097.1:0-25147 GCA_013400835.1 Zapornia atra
AAAAGCACCGACAGCAAAGCATAGTAACAGGCTTTACACTGTCTATATCCGTAAATACAGCCCCTGTATTTAACCTTATGTACAAATAGATGCAAGTTTGTTTTAATGCCAATGGTATTTTGATATAATAGTAGCTTGTAGTCTTCAGAAACAGAAAAAAACTTGCCTAGGCACTTTAGCTTATTTTAGCCTCTCCATTTTGAGAAGTGCTTGCAGGATTTTCATTTAGAATATGTTCATAATATGTGATGAAATCTTCTTGGCTATTTGAAGAACAACTTTCATGTCATTGAACATATTGTAAATAAGATATTTACAATATTTACCACCAAAGAGGTGGTAATTTACTACAGAAGGCTAAAACGACCACTAAAGCCCAACACTACTTTGTTATTTTATCACAGCAACCTCCATGCTATGAAGTCATTAATAACTATTAGAATAAGCAGACTGAATTCCCTTACCAAGTCCATCAATTACTGATACTACTTACTTCTGAAATAATATTTTGATTCATATAAAATTCCTCACCAGTGGACTGTAATGCAGATTGTGTCTCCCTCACACAGATGTACAAGCTTGAAGAACCAGATTTTGTGTAATGTCAAGGACCACGTATTGTGAAAATTATTTAGTCTGAAATATCAAAAGTTTCTCTTGGAGTATTTAATATAAAAACCAAACAGGTTTGTTATGGGGATATAAAAAACTTCTGGAGAATCAGCTTTTTTAAACTGACCTGGAGAGCTTCATTTCAAGTTAATTTAGTATAACTTTACTACAATCCATAGGTGTTACAGGTCTGATGACATGTCTCATGATGCACCCAAGGTGTTGCTACTCCTAGGATTCATCAGACAAATTAGCTTGGCAGGAAGCTAGATGGAACTTCAGAATACTTTTCTCTCTGTCAAACATGTCAGCAAGAAAGAATGGGGTTGGTGAACTACAACTCCCAGGTGACATGGTGGCCATAGCAGAAACAGTATGATGAGTTGCTGAAAGTAAACCAAATACGTGTTTTAATCATAAAACCAGCATGCATTTTAAGAGTAAACCAATATGTATTTTAAATGTCTGATATATGTAATTTGAATTTTCCTAGTAGGAATTTCCCACAGGAAGTTTATATAGTATGCATATTCTTAAAAAATAAACAAAATTATTGTATTTGCAGAGCAGAATTCATACCTCATACATATGTCTTACTATTTTTTCTGGTTTTGTTTTTTGTTGTATTTATGAGTGATCCTTATTCAATCAGCCTAATGAGATCTTCATGCTGCTTTACATGTCTTTATCTTTTGACAGCAATAAATCTGTTTTATATATGCCAAAGTTTCACTCCCCTCTCATTTTCTGCCTGAGTAAATTTGAACATTTTATGTTCTATGTGCTTAAATTTTTTTACAGTAAAGGAGCAGTTGATGTGAAATTTTTGGAGAATGTTCTGTACTAACGTATGGAAATACTGCTTTCCCTATGTAGCTTTTTCTGGGTTCCTCTGCTTTATAGTTGATTCTTTCTTTTTTTGTTCCCATTTTAAGTAGAAATATTTTTGTTGCGGTTTTATTATATTAATTGAATATTCATTGAATCTCCACAAATTTAGTAACTTTTTAGCTCCTCAAAATAAATTTGTACTGGTAGAACTTTGATGCTCAAACTAACATGACCAATGGATTATTTTCCTTCTTGAGTAACAATATAAGCAAACAATAGGGTATCTTAATATGCTAGTCAGACACCATGTAGAAGAATCTAAGACAGGAATAAAAAAAGGAATTCTCAAATCAACAGGAAAAAAAACCTTTACATCAATATAAAGAGAGATTGAGAAACTCCAAATATCTGGAGAATATCTTCAAAATCTCTATTTGGAATTACAGACGCATGAGCAGTAATGGCAGAAGAGTTGGATGGTGGCATTAAATACAAGTTGGAGGAATAAAGTAAATATTTTCAGAGCACTGTGATCACACAAATCTATTTTAACAGTGAACTTAGAAGCAGCCTCCAAAATATTTTCTAGTAGATAAACTGTTAAGAAAACATTTTTATTCCAACTAAGGTAATGATAGAAAATAAAATGACACTCAGCTCTGTCACACTGACTGTATGCCACCCACCTGTTAGTTTGTACATTTTAGCAGCCAGAAAAATGGCTTTCTTGGAAATATTGCTCAGAATGACTAGTGCCATGACCTCAATATCTGTCTACCAACGTTTTTGTGGTTGGGTCAGTGGGTGACAGGCGGTAATTACTTTTCAAATGATGAATTTCATTTTCACTCTATAAAACTTGTATCAAATCTAAAAGCAGAATCAAACCACAATATCAGAAGAGCATCTTTCATTTTTCATGTTGCAAGATGCAGTTGGAAAGAAAATTTGTTTGTATAATCTCCTGTTAGAATCCATGTTTCAAATAGAGGTTGTAGGTAGTAAGAAAAAGCACATATCAAATTCTGACAAAAATATGAAGATTGCAGTATTTTATCGTGTAGGTATGCAAGGATTATTTAATGTTTTAAAACCCTTGACAATGATAATGAATAAGTACATATAAATGCATATAAATATAGTAAATAGAGAAGAAATGACTGTTTATACTTATTTTTTATGCTATAGCAGATAAAAAGCAGATAAAAAAAGAACCAACAGCCTATCTGCTGATTTACAGTGCATAAACATAAAGGTGTAGGTGATTTTTCTATTCAATGTAATACATGATCTGTGGCTTCCCCTTAAAATAATTCTATCTTAAATATGCGTTTCTTTAAATAGAAATAATAAGAAATTGTTACAGTAGAAATTTCTGGTTTATTTCTGAGTCTGGACTCAGGTCACTAAGTCCATTGGCAGAGTCTGCAGGAGCAGAGCATTGTCCACAGCAGAAAAGGAAGTTTGGGAGATTTAAGCAAATCAGAAAAGTTCATAGTACAAGAAGGAAGCCATCCAAGGATCTGAGGGAATTGGAATCTGAGTCCCATATACCATCTACCAGACAATTCTTGTACTAATCCCTATCTTCATTTTCACTTCATTTTCCCTAGAGGCACAATACCAAAGACTTTACTGAAGTCCTACAGAAAAGTCAGACTATTTCCCTTCTATAAAATTTCAATTATCTTGTCAAAGATAGGTTTCAGATTACTGTGATGTAATCTCCCAAGAGGAAATAAAATTACAGGCTTTCATTTATTATTTACTTTCATTAATTCAATTATTATTTTCTCAAAAATTTATTCTGAATCCTTAAAGGCTATTAAAATTAATATTAACACTTTCATTCTTATTCTTTTTCATGACTATCCAATATGGAAGAAGAGTGAGCTGTGCAGGGCAGGACTGACTCATAAAATAAGAGGTTCTGTTACATCATAAATTCTTAACTAGTATAGTATAGTGAAAAAGTCTATTTGTTGCTCTCCGAAGAAGTCTATGCTGTCTCTCCAAGATTACAGAATGAAACCAGACAGGAATAAGGGTATTAACTCAGAGTTTTGGGATTTTAGGTTAGCTTTGTGGTCCTATAATCACATCTTCTTCAGAAAAGTTCTGCTTCTTCAGTCTAGCCTGCATTTACTAACAGAGAAATACATGGCCTTTTGATAAGCCTGCAAGGGCTAAATCAACACAAGGGTAAAAAAAATTGTGAAAAAGTTTTGCCAGAGATATGTGTAATATTTTCTACAATTTAAAGTGAATTAATTATAATTATTGTTCAACATAGGATTCTTATGACAGCTTTGTTAAACCTAATTAGTAGATTTAAAAATAATAAGAGAGGAAAGGAAGACATGGGTCCTACCCAGTGTAGCCAGTAATCTTCTTTGCTAGGAGACAGAATGTTTATTACTATCATAATTCCTTACATATACAACATCTACATTACCTGTGCACCAAACTACAGGGAAAAACTGGGTTGAAAATTATCAGCCTCTGCTTTGATGGTACGTGCAGTTTTCTGTATGATAGTTGTAGCACTACTAGGTGCAACAACAGTGGTATGAACCAGTTCTAACCAGAGTTATGGTATCACATATGCGACAAGTTTCACGTGGGTTGTCCATACATTAGGGTGTACAGGAATCCTACTGGTTTATTCAGCATCAACCAGCAGGAAGTGCAATCAAGGGTTGCAATGTTTTGTTATGCTTTGAATTACTGAAGTATCCTCTATTGTGAGGTGGATTGAGAACTGGCTGAATTGCAGGGCCCAAAGGGTTGTGATAAGCAGTGCAGAGTCTAGTTGGGGTCCTGTAGCTAGTGGTGTGCCCCTTGGAGTCAGTACTGGGTTCAGTAAATTCATCAATGACCTGGATGAGGGGACAGACTGTAGCCTCAACAGGTTTGCTGATGATACAAAACTGGGAGTAGTGATTGATACACCAGAAGGCTGTGCTGCTGTTCAGTGAGACCTGGACAGGCTTGAATTGAACAGAGAAGAACCTAATGAAATTCAATGAGGGCAAGTGTAGGGTCCTGCATCTAGGGAAGAACAACTGCATGCAGCAGTATAGGTTAGGGGTCCACCTGCTGGGAAATAGCTCTTTGGAGAAGGGCCTGGGAGTCCAGATGGACAAGTTATCCATGAGCCAGCAGTTTGCTGTTGTGGCCAAAAAGGCCAATGATATTCCAGGGTGTGTTAAGAAAAGTGTGGCCAGCAGGCTGAGGGAGGTTTCTTTCCCCCTCTACTCTGCCCTAGTGAAGCCACATCTGAAGTATTTTGTCCAGTTCTGAGTACCACAGTTCAAGAAAGACTTGGAACTACTGGAGTGTCCAATAGAGGGGTATGAGGATGATTAGCGGACTGGAACATCTGTCTTAAGAGGAAAAGCTGAAACAACTGAATCTGTTTAGCCTGGACAAGAGAAGACTGAGAGAGGATCTCATCTCCTTTTATAAATATCTAAAGGGTGGTTGTCAAGAGGAGGAGACCAGATTTTTTTCAGTGGTGCTGAGTGACATGAAAAGGGGCCATGGGCACAAACTTCAACACAAGAAGTTCCATGTGAATATGAGGAAAAACTACTTTGAGGGTGACAGAACACTGGAACAAAGAAAGGTTGTGGAGGCTCTTTCTCTGGAGATATTCAAAGCCCACCTGCATGTGTTCCTGTGCAATGTGGTCTAGGTGATTCTGCTTTAGCAGAACAGTTGGACTGGATGATCTCCAAAGGTGCCTTCCAACTCCTACCAGTCTGTGATGCTGTGATCCTATGTATTAGCAAGGCTGTGAACTGTGTAGCAAATATTGTTCGTAAACTGGCAGTTCAAATAAATAATCCCAATTTTATACTGTGCAAGGATGTCCAATGGGCATGAGATACAAATCTTTAACAAGACATTAAGAAAGTGAAGATTCCTCAAACGTGTGGTTAAGTAAGTGAAGATGTCTGTCAAATGCCAAGTCCAAGGGAAACGCTGACTCAGACAGAATTACTGAATTTAATACTCCTTGGCAAGAGGATTAATGGTGAATGGTAGAAGCATAACGGTAAAGGCCATCTGAAGATTAACAATCACAGTGAAGTATCTAATAACTTTTAAATTCTCCATTAAACTAATATTTATAATGTGACAGACTTCTTGGCCACAAGGTATTAGATAATTTGTTAATCTCAGCCCAGTTTTTAACCTATAATCACACATATATCTGTTTCTTTTTTCATTAGCTCATATGTCAGTGACAGATAGAAGTGAGATGTCTTAGACTGGAAAAATGGATGGACCTTCAGGCTTAAAGGGCTGCAATTGTCAGAAAGACATCCTGCATCAGCAGGACGGGGTTTCTGCAAGGAGAGTATACCAAGTAGGAGAAGGAAATAATTATTCCTCTCTATTCAGCACTTAGGCAACTGTATCTGGAGTACTGTGTCCAGTTTGGGGTTCTCCAGTACAAGAAACACAGTGATATACTGAAATGAGTCCAATGGATGACCAATAAGGTGACAGGTGATATGCAGTAATTGATCTCAAAGAGTAGAAGCTGAGAGAAATGTGCTGTTTAGATTGGAGAGATGGTAAAACATCAGAGCACATTAGCCAAAGCAGAACATGCCTGGAACAAGGGGTTGACCTAGAGAACCTACAGATGTCCCTTCCAAGCAAAATTAATTAATTATTTAATTATTCTGTTATTCTTTTTGGAGAACAATGGCTTTTCTGTCTCTATTTCCCACTGGATGTATGTAGAATTTAGTGTCTAAATCCTGGATTATTTTACCCTCAAAACATAAGCCAGTAGTTTAAGTTTTTCTTTACTTCTTTTATTCCTAGTTTTTATTTATGATTATATTGTTTTCAATTATTGTCCAGATTTCAGGTATACTACAACTTTCTATGAATTCCAGTAAAATTGAATTTCAAGTGGCAGGCTTGCCTATTGATTAAATTCCCTGAAAATTCACTTTATAATACCATTTCTCCATGCCTAATCACTCTGTAACTGTTTATGTATCTGAGATAGAATTTTACATGAATGTTGTTTGTCTTGGGATATTTTGTTTTGTTTTATTTTTAAGTTTCATCCAGAACAGCAGAGCTTCTTGTATGAAAAAGGCTAAAGAAGAATCCACATCCACTATACGTAGCTGTGTATTTTAGAGCTTCTCACTTAGGCGATGGCATTTGTTGGGTACTGTTCCTTCTGCTTCCCCTGCAGAAATCTGCCCAAATGTGACACTAAGACCTAAATAAACTTATAGTTTGACTGGAATGTTATTAGAACTAAATTTCTAATATTTTACAATTGATGTTCACTGAACACACACCATATTGGGAACAAGCTGTAGAACTTTTGCTGTGATTGCTATTACTAATTGTTTAATAGAAGAATGGGGCTAAGCTCTGGTACAATATAGACAGTAATGTATTTGTGCTTCCCTGAAGTACCTAAAGTAAACAGATGCAGTAGATGTAGAGATAAAGGTCAGATAAATATCTTGTTAAGAAACATGCTGAAGAGTCTTAAAGCAGCTAAGGGAAATAAAAGTAACTACATAGGAGATTGAGGCTGGAAACTATAAAGATGGCTAAGAATTATATTGGTCAGACAGTGAACAGAAACTGAGAAAAAAGAATCATATAATAAAGTAGAATAGAGTATAGAATAGAGTGTAATTTAATGGACTAGAGACCAGGGAGTGGGGAAGGAGTAAGGTCTGGAGGATATGGGCAGAATACAAAGTAAGTAACATTTTCAGAGTGTGCAATGAAATCCAATATTCCTCTACTGTGAAATACTGATGAAATTCACAAATTGACTATGACTTGCATGCTGTCAGTCCTTACAGGGTATGAATGTATTTCAGTTACTTCAATGGCTTAAGTAGCCAAGAACTTTGCAGGGAATCTCAAATTAGAGATTCAGCTTGATTCCTGGAGGTCTGATTTACTTGAATGGTAAGCATTCACATTTGCAGTAGAAGTAGTTGTGCTATAAACATATAAATTATTCTATATATGACAATTGAAGATGGGCTTCTCAGATTTGATATTTCATTTAAAAGATACATCTCCCTTTACTTGTCAATGTGTGTCCCAATTTTCCACCTGTAAAATGAGTTCATCCTCATTATCTTAAGGATCAAATGAATATACACTAACTGTTGCATGAAATAGCCAAACAGCACAGTAATGAATTCTGCAGAAGACATTAAAGAATTCTGTATTCTAAGTGAAGTTTGAATAATGCACAGTAAAAAGGCATAGGACCACACATTGAACAATGAGCGGAAAACAAAACTCTGAATAAATGCTCATTAAGACAGTATTGTCCATCCTCTGCAGGGAATGTGACAAGGGTCCTGTGAAAACCGGTATTTGTGGTGCTTTAATTAAGCAAAGTATTACAATGACATAGAAGAGGAATGATGGTGAAGAATTAAGTTTCTGCAGGCACCTTTATATCAGCCGTGTTGAAAATTTTGACTGCCTGAGTTTGAATCTTCTTATATTTAAGAGAATTTTTTATAGTTTAAAAGAAAATGGTATTAATTTGCAAGATAGTATATAATGAAAAGTTGCCTTAAATAACAGGGTTCTAGTTCAATTTAAAATGCGTTTTGTATAATTGTAAACATATTCTGTTGTTTGTATACTGTTAGATTAAGTAAGATTGGCAAGTATTAGTACTGTCTCTTTTTCCCTAAAGTGACTGTGTTTTAGAGAGTTTTAGTGCCAAGAAAACCACACATTCTGTGGCTGATTCCAGCTTAATTTCCTGAACATCTCTTGCAACTTATCTTTGTGCCCTTTTTTAAGCTGTCAATGCATGTGATACCTGACCTACTTTTGGGAACTTTCCATGACATGGAACACTTCAAGTCCCACAAAATAATTAAAAGCTCTAACTCTAATATAATCACAAAAACAAAAGAAATGCCAATAAAAGAGATTAGTCTCAGCTCTTCTTGCTTTGAAACAGAGCTGTAGGCAGGGGCAAGGAATAGCAACGGTCTGCACAAAACCGTCTGTTCAGCATTCACATTACTTGGCATTTATAATGTGTACACTTCTGCAGATGCACTGGAAGTTTCTGTATAGCACAGGGATGTGAAAAGAAAGAAATCTCTACCTAGAAGCAATTATAAGGCAGCTGGGATACTATATGTAATACTAGTTGCTTAGTATTGTTGACACAACGACTAGAATGTGATAATTTGGCAGTACTTGAAAATTATAATGGGGAAAAGGACTCATCTACATATTCCAGAGATATCAGTGCTATTACTGTTTTTTTTTACAGAGGAAAGATATTTCAAATACTTTCTAAATAACAGATCTTTGATTTCAATAAATGCCAGGTGCTCCAGATGTTAGTTATTTTTTAATTTGCACAAATATCCTTGTTTAATCTTGAAAGTATTCTCTGATGGTTTGTAGGATGATTCTTTCTAAAAATGATGCTTTGAACAGGTATTTGTTCCGCTAATGAACTGAATAAATAATTTGAAATCCAGAAGACTGCATCTTTACACTTTTAATTTTGACTGGACAAAAGAGTTATGTTTTGTGAGTTATGTGATGACTGTGATCACTTAGTATGATTCATAAAAGAACTGAGCATGTGTTTGAAAGGACTAAAGATCTATTTGAATAAAGAACAATCACTGTTTTGTGGTAAGATAACTTTTTAAAAACAAAGCATATTAACTCTTCAAAGTCCAGCTTTAACTCAGAAAACAATACCCTAATGAATAAATATATCAAAATTGGGCTGTATGAGATTTCTTGCAATCTCCTGTCACGCATCTGTTACTAGCCATTACAGGAAACAGGATACTGAACCAGATGGACCATCAGTCTGTTTTGAGGGAATTGGTATCTGATGCAATACCAACTTAAAGTAAGTACACCACCACAAATTTGCCTAGAAGGCCCAAATGCATACAGGAAAAAAAAAGACATTAAATCAAAATTAAGTACATAAATATATACACACCAAGAAGATAAAAAAGGCAGAGGGACAATTCTAAAGAAAACAAGAGAATGAGAAAAAAAAATGTAAAAAGAAATTTTTAAATGAACAAAAAATACAGAGTAGCTTTTTTTCCCACTCTGATGGCTGGCAGATTAATTATACCTCTATTATAAAAGGAAGACCAAAAAATAATTCCTTAAAAGTGCCTTTTCTAAAGAAATAACAACCCAGATTAAATTGTAACTTTTGTTTTCACAGTCTTACTATGTTTTTGAGAAAAACTCTGCATAAGTGAGCTTTGCGCATGTTAGCTATGGTCTCCAAATAGATCTTAAAGTGAGATCTTGCTCAACTGAGGACAAAATTATTGAGCTTATTACAAGACCATTATCTTAAAACATGGGATTTAAAAAACCCCAAACCAAAACAAACACGAAAAATGCATGTTAATTTGAAAAATTGCGGTGTCTGATACAAATTGGACTGTTAAGGTCCTAAGTGCATGCTTCCCCTTTAAGGAGTTCAATTTTCTGCACTCAAGACTTGCTTGCTGATAAGATGTTATGAAGAAAAAGCTGTCAGGAGCCTCTCCTGAGGGTGTCCACAAAAGACTTCTAAGAATCCTCAGTAGTACCCTCTGCTTATAAGCTGATGGTCTCACCGTTGGTTCCTGCTTAAGCTAGACTGCAGCAGGGCTGCTGTCATGCCTATACCTAGCCAGATATCACATTAATTCAAACCATAACCCTGACCTGTGGTCTGACTTCCTGGCCTGATCTCTGAGTTCTGTGGACTTGGCTGGAGACTCTGACCCTGTGTCTGACCCAGACCACTGTATTTGGAGCTAATCGTGCTCCTGAATTGCTGAATCAGCTTCCTATCTTGACCTTTGACCTGCCTCATCACCAAGAACTTAACTAGGGATTTGGACTCAGCTGCAACTGACTACTCTCACCAGATCTTCTCTGTTTATCTTGTTTCAGTGGTGTGGGTCCCTTGTCTGTGAGACCTCTGCCTGCTCTGTTACCATGCTCAGCTTCTGGCTTTCTTGCCCTTGCTTGCAGGACAGCCTGCTCTTGCTGCTCCCTGATATAGAGGTCCCTGGTTACTATTTCATGCAACAAATGAGTTCATGGAATTCAGAGTAATGTTAAACATAATCAAAGCCTGATCAGCATCTGCCTGGAATGGACATAATCCCCTGGACAACTGGACACAGAAGAAAGTCTAATCTATAAATATTATCTATTTGTTTACTTAAGGGACATCTTTTCTAGGCACACCAGAGCTTATCCCATCCACAGTGCTCTAATGAGATGTGAGCCTCTTGCTAACAAAAGCCTTACACCTACATTGGCTCCATCTTATTTTTAACCCAATAAATTCAGATTGAAAACAAAGTGGTTTTTATTCACCGCTGTGGATATAGCATTTACTGTAAGACATCTTTAAGTCAGTGCAGCACTAATATAAAGTAAGAGCTCAACTTTCAAGATTAAATAATTTTTCCATGGTAAAATCAGTCCTCACCATCCAGTCCTCTCTGCTGGTTGCCACAAAAATCATTCACAAAAATCCTGTGTGTTTTTATTCTATTCTAATATATAACACAACAAACCCTGGAAAATTACATTTATAATTAATACACTAAACAGGTAAAAATGTAAAATGAGAAGACATAATACATGACAGTCTATCTGAATGAATAGGATTCCTTGTGTTAGAAAAGGGAATTGAAGAAACATTTCATTGCATATATATTTGTACTGCTGGCTGGTGAAATTCTAAAGTTTCCATCAGTGTTCACACTACATCTTACAGGAGATAATTCCTATATTATAGATGCTAAAGGAAGTAAGAGTTATACAACCCATTTCTAATGTGGTTTTTTTCAGATCAGGAAGCAGCAAGAGCAAGGATGGTGAGTGGAGGCTGACACTAAGGCAGGTAAAGGGCTGTGTCTTCACCCAAAAGGGCTGCAGTTCTGCCTGTACCTGAGTAAAAAGAGCAGAGCAGGTCTGGTTATGTTAACCATAGTAAGCCAACAGTGGCATGATCATCCAATGAGCCCAGAATGATGAGGTGGGTCTGATGTCTAGCCAGAAAGTCAAGCCAGTCAGGTGTAGGCTTACCTGCAGCATAACTCTGCAATGTGCAAGAGTGAAGGCCTCAGTTTAAGAGCAGCTCTCAAAGTGGGAGGATGAGGCTTCTCACGACTCTTTCTCGCACTGCTCTTTTCCCTGTTCCATGACATCAAAAATTACCTTGAGCACAGACAGTTAAACATCTGAGCTGGGTAGGGACAGGGGAAAGAGATTGTGGTCTTCTGGTGCACACAGGAAACTCATATTTCTAGGTGGCTGCCTTACTTTTTTGTCTCACCAGTTCTCTGAACACTAGTCAGCTATCTTGGCAGCCTTCTTTCCCAGGCAGTCTCCCGATACTCTATCAGTTCTTGTTTTTTGAGGGATAGAAATGGTAGGCTTCTCACAATGCAAAGAAATACAGTAGGTAGATTTATATTCCATGACAATGTTGACATCTGTGTTTTACACAGCATTTTGTATGGACTACTCTGAATAGTCTAGTTATTTTATTTTTAATCAGCTAATTCCTTATGTAGATTCGACAGGTTTTTTGATAACTGGTAATTGCATCACACTCTCTCTGTTAATGGATTATAATGGTGAAAAAGTGAACTTCAATATATCCTGAAAAAATAACATATTTTAAAATAATTGTCACTTTCTATCAAGTAAAGTCAATTTCCTATTGAAAAATTGTACACTTGCTGTGTTGTGTGAGACTGGATACTCACAATATAAGTGGGCCTAATCCTCAGTAAAATATGGATCTAGTTCATACACAGTCTTCTTCTTGTGTCCTTTAATTGACATTTGAGTTTAAATTTAACTGCCAGAAATCATCCCACTCATTGAATAAAGCTGACATTGCTGCAAAGAAATGTGACCTCAGATCCTAAGTCACATGGAAATTGCTTTGGACTCTGGTTACTCATGTAAAAAAAAACAATACAGAAGAAATGACTGAATTGTTCACTGGCATGTTCAGAGCCTTGAGTGATACTTTTGCTTGAAAATGTCTACTGAGCTATGCATCACTTTCAACAGTGAAGGAATTTCTCTCTTCTGGTTAGTTTTTGCCATACTACACTCAGCCCCAGTCCTCAGAGAAACAGAAAAGACAAAGCTCAGTAATCTCAGATCTTAAGAAAGTGAATCATAATAGATATGAATGTGATCTTTCCAGGACTCTCTCATACCCACCCTCCAGAAATCAGCACAACAGAGAAATGAGGAGACATTTTAAAGTAATGACCTTCAGGGAGGAAAAAAAAAAGTGTTGGGAGGAAAAAACTTGGGGAAAACATAATATATTTCTGAGGTAGAAAATAAATTGTATTTTATTGAGACAAGAAAAACATATCTGCATAGTTACAAGTGCTTGAGGAAAAATAAAAGCTAAATACTGATGTATACACTCTCCAGTAATAAAAGCTAGAAATGGTGGTTTACCTTCAAAATTAAGGATAATGAACAATAAAAGTAGTGCCATAAAGGACAGAGGAGATACAATTCAAGGAACACATTGATTATTTGTATACAATAACACCTTATACCTGGAATTTGAAACGTACAGATATAGCACTACATTCATCTAGTATTAATACCTGCCTAATATCTTCTATAAGAGGGATCAGCACTATCATCATAGCTTAAGAGCTAAAAAAAGAGCAATATCCTCTAAGAAAATAGTAAAATTTGAACTATTACCTAATAAATTGGCATAATAATAAATGGGGTGGGTTATTTTTATTGGACTACAAATACCTCTTTAAGGCTATTCAGGTCTACTTAGTGCTTAACAGTATTTCATTTACTTTACAATCTCCCATATTCATTATTTTCACTTTACGCTGTTGTCACTTAACCAATTTGGGATCAGCAGCTGTGCCTATCTGACATTTCTGATGTTTCCTAAAGCCCTTCTATCTTGAAAATACTCCTCAGGGCTTCAAGATTGCATTCATAATCCTAGATACAGAAGTCTCAAATTAAGCATGTAATTACCATCACTATGGGCACAACTAGCTTTGTTTGAGCAACTTACCCATTTTTTCCCTATATTTGTAATTCTAATTCAAAAGATACTTAACTATTTTTATGAAATTAGGGGGTTAACAGTGCTCTTGACCAATATTGCCTTCTTTCCTTCATAGGGTATGGCTCTTTTGCAGCTAGACATAGCCTTGTGAGCTGGAGTTCACTGCATATGAATTATAAGTTCTTAAGTACACTAATCACACTGCGTATTTAAAGAACATTCTCCTTAGTCTTTGGAGGAAACACAGACTATACAACAGAGAAAAGAAAGATTATTTTAATGAATTTCCTAAATCTTCATGCTGTACCTCCAAGTTTTTTGTTGGTTACCATACACTGGAAAGCCTAAGAACTTCTTTACACATAATTACTGTGTGTTTGTTTCTAATGACAGAGATTTAAAGCTGTTCTACCTGCTCTCATATGAGACACCCTGACGGGTTGAAACAGCCTCTGATGCATGAACTCAAGGAAATATCAGCAGGTGTGGTGGGTTGACCCCAGCCAGCAGCCAAGCACCCACACAGCCACACGCTCACTCCAAACCCCAGCAGGATGGGGGAGAGAATAGGAAGAGCAAAAGTGAGAAAACGTGTGGGTTGAGATAAAGAGTGTTTAATAAGTGAAAGAAAGAGAAATATCAATTGATGCAGAGGCAATTACTCAGCACCTCCCACAATCAGACTAATGCCCAGCTGGTGTCCAAGCAATGGGATCCTCGGAAGACAAAATGTCTCCTTTTTTTCCCTCTACCTCCAGTTTTTGTTGCTAAGCATGAATTGAGAAGATATGGAATATGTTTGGCCAATTTAGGCCAGCTGTCCCACTTGTGTCTCCTCCCAACTTATTGCCCATCCTCATCTAACTCACTGAGGGAAGCAGACTGCTTCACTGTTCAGCAATAGCCTAACATTGATGTGATATGAACAATGTTTTAGACACAAAACTGAAACAACACTGAAAAGGCTGCTATGAGGAAAGTTAACTCTGTCCCAACCAGATGCAGTACAGTTGGGAGTTAAATATTGGTTTGCTTTTTTTAAACATCTTTCCCATAAAAAGGCCCACTTCAACATTACACTCCAGGCTACATTCCAACATTAAATACTCCTCAGCTGCCACAATGCATGCTAAGATGGGACAAAAAAATTTTCAGTGATGAGCAATGCAGTGGGAGAAAAAGAGAAAACAGATATTGTTGAAAGATGAGAGGTCTCAGAAAAGATTTGTTGAATTGTAGCAGTATCTGTAACAATGTGGGAGGTAATAATTTTCAATGTAAATGACACTTTGTACTTAATGAGACATTCATTCATGGAATTTAATGAATTTTAAAAGCTGGGTTTTTTTAGGATAAGCCTTTATTTAACAAACATAAAACTAAACAAGTTGTTTATTTTTAAATATTGATGTTGTCACTATTTCTGCAAAACACTGAGTAAGGATTCACACATAGAAAGTGATATCTGAATGTGTCAGTTTAGTATCAAAACAACTACCATGAGAAATATCTCATTTTGACAGGTTAAGGAGGAAGATGTAAAAGAAATGGTCTCATGATCTGGATATAGTCCTTGGAGCAAGGAACTGCATCTCAGTTCTAAACACAGACTCCTTCAATTATCTCAGGGAGATCACATCTTCCTTCTTCATTTGCCCACAATGAACAGAGGATAACACTGCCTACTACTCTTTATGGATGTGTACACATAGCTCTCTCTGAGCCTACTGCTTGCAGAGCAACAAGCATAGCAGTAGTAGATTATCTCAGAGCCAAGCAAAAACTATTTTAAAGAGATTTTTTGAACAGTAGTAAAAGAAACTCATTAAGATACATTAGCTTGCCAACTTCCATCAAAGATGTAGACTTCTAAGTCAGGAGAAGGTACAAAAACAAGTACTTTGAACCTGAAGTCACAAGAATAGTTGAATTTGTTTTAAAATTTAAAGGTTATAAAGCATGACTATTCCTACAGAATTAACTTGCTCCTGTCTGTTTTTCTTCCCATGCCATATAAAAGCAAATACTACCTCATTCTTCAAAACCTGAATGTAATATGCATAGGAGTCCCCAAATCAGTCTGAAAACAGATAATCTTATTTTAGCCTTCCCTTACCCCGTCTCTTGCTGCTCTATAACAACTTCTGTTTGAATCTTGAATGCCCCACAGAAAGTACTGTGAACTAGAGAAAAGCCATGCAGTACTTTTGGAGTGTGTAGCAGTCCTGAAGACAACTGAGGCGGGTCTATTCCTGTCATATAAGGCCAGGAAGGTTATGCCCTTATCACATTGTCCAATGAGGAACACAATACACAGTTTCTCAGTTCACATATAGAAAACATTTCTGTGAATAATAGATAGGATAAACCACTGAGATAAATACCATTGTTATCTGCCATAAAGGCAACCAATTAAATAGATCTGTTCGTCTTATCTCATTTTTCCTTTCTTATTAGCATTTACAGTGTGCCTATCACCCAACTACTTTTGCTCTAAATATAGAATTGATACCTGCACAGAATGTACTCTATAATCTGCCTTGTGTCATTACTGAATTTAGCTCCTTAATTAGTGCTATTGCCTCCTAGGTTTTGCATGCACCAGATAAAATAGTATTGACAGAAAATTCACACTAGACTTTGTTAAAATAATTTTATATTTACATTAAATATTTTAGAATCATCTCTCCAAATGAATAAATTGCTTTATGCATACTAGAGTGTTCTTTTATTTTTCTCACCCTGCTATATCATCTCCATGCTCTTGTGAGTCATAATGTCACCTGAACATATAGTCTCATGCTTCAAAGCCTTCCTTCAGGAGCATCACTATGTAATATGAGACCCAAACCGAATTTCTTTTGATGTGACTCAGTTTCACAACTCTGTGTGACAAGGATCATACTTACCTAATAATGTATCTAATAGACAGTTAAATTATATTTGTAGCATATATTGTCAACTGCAAGATCTTCATCTATTGGTTTTATTATTTGGCTAAAAAAAGCAATCAAGTTTGAAGTAGTTTTCTTTAAGAAATTTTTTTATTGCTCATAATTCAATTAGCAGTTGAATGATTTTTCTTGTAATTGATTTTTTCTTATAAATTGGCATGATATTAGATTTCTTGGTAATAAGTGTGAGAATTACTGTGTTTCCAACAAAACTGCTCTAAAGTAGGAAAGGGTGTTAACAGAGGCCAAAAGCTATAAGCATCTTCGTGAATTCTAGTTTTTTCCTTTCTTCCAAACAGCTCTGGTTCTATGTACAGTACTTACTATACACAGTTACTATACACACTTTTCCTACCCCTTGCATTTCATCAGCATCTTGATAGACTTGGTGACTCTTGGTGACACTGATACTGCAATCAAATCCAGTAGAGCACTTAAAAGAATGAAAAATTTCTAGTCGATCCTAATTTAGTATTTGTTTTACATCCATAATACAACTTTACAGTGATATATTTGGAAAAACTCTTTGTGTCCTTTAAGCTCAGCATTAATGAAGTCTACCTTGAGCAATGACAGGAGAGAATTCAGCAGATATCCACCGAAATAAAGCAAGATGAGTAATTCATATTCTGCTTTGCATGGTACTTCTAAGGGAAAAACTGGAAAGGGAAGAGGGAAGAAAATGGGAAGGGGGAAGTGGAAGGAGGAAAAGGAAGGAGAAAGGAGAAGGGAAAGGAGAAGGAGAAAAGGAAAGGAAAGGAAAGAGGAAGGGGAGGGGGAGTGAAATGCAGAGTTCAGAATTCTAGCAAATGGTCTTCTTCTATACCAACAATAAAGCGGACATCAGTGAATTTTGTTGTGATACACAGTCATCAGTCACATTAGCACCACACCAAACCTGTCTTTGGGTAGACTAGTTACAGAACAAAATGCAACTGTAAGGTAGTGTGGATGGGCACAACTACATTCACTTTACCCTAGGTAGGATGGATAACAGCAGTAGTGAATAACAGGTACGCTAGTGAAGACACAAGCACTATCTAGCTACCAGAAAACAACTCTCTGGAAATCTGAGTGTGAGGTACTGTGTCCCTCAATGAATGCCTGTACCAGTGGATTTATGTTTCAACATTGCTGAAATATTGATTACTGCTATTTGTGATAAAGGGGACTTGCAAGTAAGATGCTTGTAAAGGGTTAAGGCAGACTTGCTAACAGGATGGTTTGAAGTGCCATAGTGATAACCTCACATAAACAATGCCTCGCTTGAACAACTCTGCCTCACTGATAAAGAAGAAACATCAATTGAGACATAAGTTTGAGTCTAACACAATATTTTGAGTAAATTACACACTCAAGGACTCTGTGCTCTGTGAAAATAAAATGATTTCTTTGGCAACTTCCAGCCCCTACCCCCCCATTGGTCTCACGAACTCCTTATCTGTTCATGAATTCCTTGCTTGTCTCATAATTGGTCCTAAATTCAGGCAGAGTATTTAATTGTAGCTAGTTCGAGCTCCTCCTNGACAGTGTGCAGACGCAACTGGGAGGAGTCTATGGAAATCACTTCCTGGAACTCATTTTAATATGAAGCAGGACAGTTCTGAATATGTGCAGGTGTATGAGGTAACCTACTGAATAAGTATCATTGAACTGTACATAACGAAGGAGAACTGCCACGTTAGCGTGCACATCCGCAGTGAAGCAATGCCCTCTTTCTCTCTTTCTCACTCTTCTCTCTCTTCCCCACCACACCCCTCCCACATGCCTGTTACAGGTTAAATAAAGCGACCTAAACCTTGACTCTGTTTCGAGTCTTAATTCTGTTCCCCAGAATTGTGAAGAACTGGTCACGATAAAGCACCTAATTGGGCATCACTCAGGGGTTAAGCTCAGCAGCCCCCAGCCACCCAGAGCAATCTGAGGTTGGTTGGAATGCAAGGGGGTTTAACCTCTGCCAAAGCAGTCTATCTGGTTGCGGATCGTGACATCTGAGTTGCATATTGCAACATCCTCTTTGCTCTTTATTCCCTAATGCTGACTAGCTGAAACTAGAACAAGTTATGGTCACCTATATGATAGCAGTACTTCTACATTTTAGTGTATTCGTGTGTAGAATGCTCTCTTGTAGCACAGCCTCATCCACATGACTTAACTTGTTTTGCTTTTGAGTCACTTTTGCTCATTTTATAGGAACATAATCTGCTGAGAAAATGAACTGTGATAGCCATTCAGACCACACAGTTATGAAGCATGCGAAAGAGAAAAATCATATGACCAAACACTGCAAAGAGATGTCACAGTATTTTGGATAAAGTATCTACATAGCTTTTTTGTAAGAGCAGATTAGTCTGTTACATCTGTTCTGTTGCTCAGTGTAGATACAAGAACATTCTTAGAACTGGAACTGAACAGGTGCTGGAAATAGAATGGTCTAATATTACTTTTCATTTTAGAACATTTCCCAAAGGACTGCATAGTGACATGTTGAGGATAGGAAACTTTAGGAAATGCTTCCACTGAGTCATCAGTTACTGTACTGCTTACCATATGAGTTCCTGTTGTCTGTTAAACCTACTTGCTGGATAGCTTTAGAAACCAAATTACATAGTTCATTCCACTTGTAAGGCTTGGTGGAACTCTGCTTTCCAGATGCTGTGCATGTACTTCTCTTTGATTTCCTGACATTTTTTCATTGTTTGCACATGTTCTGTAGCTACTCCTTTCTTAATTTTTTTAATCTCAACAAATTGCAGTCTACTCAAAAAAGCACACCTAACAGTCCAATGGACAGGGCATCTGTTAGCCTCTGAGACACCAGGATTCAGTTTTCTACAGTGCTAAAGACTGCTTGTGTGTCAGACCTAAATTCAGTAGAGGCCTTGGGTCCAGCCTCAGGCACCATACCACTCCACAGAATTCAGTGTTGCCAGTTCTAATTAATTCCAAATGAGTGATGAAATCTTCATTAGAAGAGAAGCTTGTAACACAATGATGTGAGAAACTTCAGCCTTCTCCCGAATTTTAGCCAGACTTGTGAGAAAATCCTCTCTGACTGTCTTCTTGCCATGCTTGCTTGTCTAGAGACTTCAATGATTAAGACTTTGAGGATGATATGAGAATTCTTGGAACCTTAATGTTAAGTTTAGATGTCTAAAGACTCCTTGTGACTAATACTTAGCCTGCCTGAGCACAGTGCAGATATTTTTTCCAAATAATTTTAATTTCTTTTTATTAAGTGCCCCTTGAATCATAATTAAAGCAAAAATAAAACCTAAAAGGTAGACTAATCGTATAGTATGATTGTTTCAATCCACATATTCTTAGATCTGCTTTCATGTCACTGGATCCTAACATCTTGAGTATAGAAAGTGTCTGTACAGAAGAAATGTGTAGAAGTCAATGTTGCTGTTTAATAAACTGTTATTATTGTAACATATGGCAGCTCAAATAACATATTTGAAATGAAAATACTAAGGGGTTCTTCTTGATTTGAAAATATTAGTGCCATTATCTTGGATTTCTAAACCTGAACAAATGTTATATTTAGATGTAAGACACAACAGGGTATGAATTATTGCACACTAATTCACAACTAATGCGTTGCTGCGAATGAAGCTAAAGGCTGAGTGCAATCAACTCTGCTCCATCAGTACATTAATTCACATACCAGAGGATCTTATTGCACTTATAAAAATATTATTCCAAAAGGTCACAGATTCTAAAAATAAATGGTAATGCAACCAGGGTCAAGTTCCAAGAATTTTTATCAACCACTAGAATGCTTTATACCTTTAAAAAAATAATAATCACATATATCACAGAGAACTTTCACGTGGATTATCCAAAACTAAGCAAAGTCCTGATTTCAGCAATAAAGTTGCAAAAAAGACTACTGAATAGGCAATTCATGGTCATATTTGAAAAATAATTTTTTTTAAAAAAGGGATAGATCTGCTGTATATGTTTAGGCCAACTGGTATAAATCAATCTGATCCACCATAACATTTTAAACAGAAGCAATATTTGTGAAGCACACTTCTGAACATACTTCCAGGCATTGTGGACTACCCAGCTTCCACAGAGCTAGGACTAAGGAAAATACTGGGTTTGTTTATTACTCCATTTGCAGCTTTTGAGATTAAATACCTGTGGACTTTTTCAGGACAGTGTGTAGCTGTCTCCTTGGCTGTTTTAATCAGACTCCCCAGGCTAAATATTTTATGGGGTTTAAGTGTGTTTTTAGGGAACCTAATGTTACCTCCTGATAATGCTTAAGAATAGAGTATACATTGATTATGACATTGTCTAGTATTTACATATTTCTAAACAGGTTTGAAGAATATTTTCAGATTCTTAATTACTCATGTCATGGTTTCCCTTACAGAACAGACCTGGAATAAGTTAACAACAAGCCGTGAAAGACCTTGTATGAAAGGATAGCAGGGGTTATGACTCTCCTGTGGCTGGAGAGGCTGTCTTCTTTGTCTTCATTTCTATTGGGACTGACAAGAAACAGCTATAGAGAAAGGCTGTGCATGTGTTTCATTTGGAGGACTGTCATAAAGAGTAGTAACGCTAAAAAATAGCTTAAAAGTAGAGAAAAGTTTTGAATAAGCTTAGAGTGTCTCGGTGCTGAAGAAAGCAAAGATTTGCAAAGTACAATTCAGCAATGAAATGAGGTTTTTAGATCTTAAAATTTAGTTTTGCCCAGGAAAGGAAATGAGTTATTCCAGGGATCATGCATATGTTTTTATTTGTTCCACTTCAATATATTTTGAATGCACATAACCATGAATCTCAATACTAATCCAAAAACATTCTGAGCCCAAATGACTCAGAAGAATCATTTAATTTTCACAAATAAATCTGTACCTGCTGAGAACTGCTTGAAAATTGCGTGTGTGTGCTGGAATTTCATTAAGTATATTGGGGAGAGTCCTGATTTCAAATCAATGGAATTTGATGGTATGAGAGGAAATTTGTACATTTTAAGTAGATCTTACAAGGAATTTTGATTTATCAGAATCAAATTTATAATGTGTCTTCTCCACCACAATTCACACCATTTAGAATATATTTTATTACAGACAGTGAGTTTACACTGGAATCACTCCACAGAAAACCAGGTTTATTTCTCTACCTTTCTTTAGTAAAATGAAGTAAATTAATATTATACATGAATCATCTAAGAAATGAATATAGCCTTTTAAGAGTGAGAAAATAACACTAAACAGAATGTTCTTGTGATAGCTCAGGTACTATACTTGTATTTGTGAAACTAAGGTTTCTTAAGTGTCATTTAGTGTGATAAAGAAACCACCTGTCCTACCCAGTTTAAGGTATAGACTAACTTGCTATCCTCCATTAAAGATTTTGTGCATATAATTAAATAGCTAGGAAATTCCTAAATACAAAGTATAGAGAAAATATTGTTGGTATTACATTAAGGAAAATGATTGTCTTGCTGACAAGAGAATAAATGTCAGAAGATGGCAGAGCTGTGCCACATGAGTCAAAGGGCTGAGATGCTGTCTAGGGCCCTTGGTGAGTTAATATCAGGTCTCTTCAGAGATGAAAAATAATAATTAAACACTGCTTGTCAATTAATGCCAACTTAAAGAAAGGTCCTACACTTAGATTAAGTGAGGAGATTGGGTTGCTTGAAAACAGCAAGAAAGGAGGAAGAAAAGGACTATGGAGTAATGAAAGATGTAAGGTAAAAAGGGAAAATAATTAAACACACATGCACTTACACAGAGTTGGAGCACTCATATTTCTAATTAGAATTTCAGTGCAGGAGCCCAATTTAACCTTAGGGAGTCTTTATAGTCATGTCAGTGTTGTGCACAGCACTCAATCTAATGCTGATATACCAGGTTGAATTTTCATATTACATTTAGCAAAATGTTATTATTTATTATATGCATAACATATATTTCACTTTTAAGAGCAATGTAGTGGATGTCTATAATATTGGCTTGTGAGAAGTGTTGTTTACTGGAAGCCTGAAAACCGACAGTTAATTTATTTTTCTCATTCTTACTCCACTAAAGAATGTGTATAGTGGGATTCCATATTGCTTCAATTGACACAGATCTCATATTTTTTGAGTTATTACACTATGTTAGCATCACTTCAGAGTCAAGTTGTCAATATATAACATACCCACTTAAAGAAGGCACAAAAATTCTCAAGCACTTAACAGATGAAGAATGCACCAAAGTGGAGTAGCCATAATGATACTATAACTGCACTCCACAGCATGTTCCAACTTCTGATGAAGCCTGTGAACCCAGAGAGATGTTTTCTTTATTTTGAGTCTTATCTTCCACCTAAACAGATATGCTTCAGATTGAAAAAGCAGTCAGTAGAGCAGGAAGCTATTTAGACAAAGTAAAAGGTTCTGGAAACTATTCTATTGCACAAAATATTTCTTAAGAAGTTGTAGATAAAAAATAATCAATAGTTTTTAGCTCAGTTAGGGATCCATTTCTGATTCCTAAAATCCATGTTTTCTTCAGAATACATGAGAGGAGCTGAAATATTTTAAAAAGAGCTGAAGATGGACATTTCACAAATAATATTTGGGATTTATCTCCATTTAGATTAACAGCAGCTTTACTCCCTCCTGTATAGTGTAATTTATCATGTACATGTAATTCCTTTTGAGCTAAATGCCTCCTAGGTACTCCAACTATGTAGAAAAATTTTAGTCAAGTTTCATGGATGTTGGGTCAGGATGTGCTGGAAGGGTTAATTCTCTGTCCCTCCACCAACAAAGCTCAATGGGGCATATGTGTTTCTGGTCATGTGATGCAATTACAGCTGACAGCCTGCCCTGTCCCCTGAACAGCTGGGTCTGATCCTCAGATTAATGTACTTAAAACAGTAAAATCTTTGTAGATCGTAATGATCAGGAATGACAACACTTTCCAGACTATATCCCATATTTCTGCTGACCAGCCCCTTTCATTGGAAAGTACTGACATATGCTCAAACAAAACAGAAAAAAGTAACTTATGAAATACTTAGTACCTGTGAATTTTATAAAAATATTTGGTTTTCAGTTTCATGTGTTCTTTATTCCTATTGATGAATTTTTAAAATTACCCTTCTTTAAGACCCCAGAATGTTTACACGGTTCTTGCACACCAACATCTGCTAAGCCTTTTTTTGTTCAAGAGGAATAATTCATGCCTCTTGAGTTTGCACACGTTTCCCATATGTCTGGAAAATCATATGGTCTCGCTCCTTTCTTGTCAAAGGTTTTCATTCTCCATACATTTATCAAGGAAGAAAAACTGCAAACACGCTTTATTTTCACAAGTTTTTCACCAGCCACTTAAAATTTTGAATCCCTATACATTTACAAGAGTGTTCCCATGGAAACCAAAAAGAAATCTTCTCTACAATATTCATGTCAAATGAAATGCAAGTAAAAACGTATTTAACAATCTTAGCAGAAACTTTCAGTGACTTACTTCTAGCTCAGATTCTTAAGACTGTATTTTGAGTGTTGTGTCAGGGGATTAATGAAAAAGTAGGGAGGTCTGACATTTGTAAAAAGCTTCTGTGCGCTCAGTAGTACCATACCACAACTTTTCTGCTGGTGATATGGTAGTAACATTAAAAACTCAAAAGTTCTGATTTGGACCACAGACCTTAAAGTTTTGAAACAAATGACTAGGCTGGATCAGAGGAAAAATTATCATACAACTTGCTTCACAGGAGAAGCTCTAGTATACTCATGTGGTATACCCCAGGGGTCAATGTTGGTTCCTATTCTTTTTGACATCTTCATTAATGATCTGGATGATGGGTCAGAGTGTACCCTCAGCAAATTTGATGATGATGCAAAACTGGGAGGAGTGACTGATACACTGGAAGGTCATTCTGCCATTCAGATGGACTTTGACAGGCCAGAGAAATGGGCTGACAGGAACCTTGTGTGGTTCAACAAAGGATACAACAAAAGTACAAACTCCTGCACCTGAGGAAGAACACCCCATAAACCAGTATTATGCTGGAGGCCAAGCAACTGGAAAACAACGTTACAGAAGAGGACTTGGAGGTCCCAGTGCACCCCAAGATGAATATGACCCAGCATTGTGCCCTCAAGGTAAAGATGGTTAATGGTATCCTAGACTGTATCAGGTTGAGGGAAGTAATCCTCATTTTTCAACACTGTTGAGACCACCTCTGGAGTGCTCTGTCCAGTTCTGGGCTCCCCAACACGAGGGAGACATGGAGTTACAGGAGAAAATTCAGTGAAGGGCCCCTAAGATTATTAAGGCACTGAAGCATCTCTTGTAAGATGAGAGGCTGAGAGAGCTGTGACTGTTTAGCTTGGAGAAGAAAAAGGCTTAGGAGGGATCTTATCAATGTATGTAAATTCCTGAAGGGAGGGTGTAAAGAAGACAGCCAGGGTCTTTTCAGTGGTGCCTGGTGACAGGGCAATGCAAGCAAACTGAAACACAGGAGGATCCATATGAATATAACAAACCACCTCTTTTTATTGTGAGGGTGGCCCTTCATTGGCATAGCTTGTCCATAGAGGTTGTGGAGTTTCCATCCTTGGAGATATTCAAAAGCTGTTTGGACATGGTCCTGGGTGACCTGCTGTGGTGGTTTTGGC
>VZTU01004102.1:0-50298 GCA_013400835.1 Zapornia atra
GTTATTATTAATATGATGATATTATATTATTATAAATGCAATGCATTTATGGGACTACAGTTGGGAAAAGAGTTTTAGTGTGTGATAGAGAAAAGTATTTTGTTAGGACTATCAGAAATAGCAACAAATAGTCAACACTGCATTTTGAGTTATTAGTTGGGAAAAAAAAGTCATTAATAAATATTCTAGGGTATTGTTGCAAAAAATTTGGAAAAAACCCCCATAATTTTCTTAAAGGGTTTAAGTGGATATGGCATTTGAAGGATTTCATTATTTAGTATTTCATGACAAAGAATCTTTTTTTGCCAATGGTTTTGTTCAGGTGTGAAAAGCAGAATGAAGACGTTGATGGTTAATTGATATGTTCCTGCAAAATAGTTGGCTAGCCTCTTAATCTGTCAGTTACACTGGTACCGTATGTTACTAAGCATGTTTGATTCATCCTGTTCAATAGAATCTTTTATCAATTGTTTAGGCTTTTGCAAAACTTTTAAAATCTTTTAACTGAAGTTTCTTATATTTCAGTCGGAGATTTTGTTTGGTTTGGTGTCTTTTTAATAGAAGCTCTCAGCTATAACAGCTCCCTGTTTTCAAAAATAGAAATATGGCTTATTTATTCTTTTTTTTAACACTAATCTTTCTTATTAAAAGATTGGCCCTTGCTTAAATCTATCTAAATTGTTTAAAGGTTAAGTACAAAGTTATCCACCAGGAGGAGAAAAACAGATTGGATTTTGCCTGGGGGAATTAGTAGCTAGGATTACCAGGAAAATTGTACTTAAGCTAGGACTTGGGGAAGGCACAGTATGAGGAGGGGTCTGCATATGGACAGAAGACATGGGACTACTGGCACATTTGGATAAAACTAACTGCAAAATGAAAATAATTCTCCCGAACCTGGAAAAAAAATGGTAGGAAAAAGAAGTGGTAGGTTAGTGGAATCTACCTGGATAAGAGTAGCAGAATTTGAACCTGGCTAAATAATCTTGATAAAAGGTTGGGGAAATGAGATATAGTACAAAAGGATTTACTTGGTGCAAATAGGCAGAATTTGTGCCCAGGAGAGCATATTCTGAACAATAGTTCTGTCGAAGGCATATGCCAGTGTCAGCATCATCTTATGCAGTGGGAAGTCAGAGGGTTTTTCCCCCTGATTTTCTTTTACACTATCAAAACCCAAAACTAAAGCTCGGATTGTTACCTGAGCAAGTCCCTTCTGTACACTGAGTGAAACTCTGTCTCTGTAGAACCGTAGCCTGTGGTGAGGTGAGTAATGCCTGGGTCAGGGGAGGTACGGGTATGGGTCCTGAACTATGCCCACAAAGACAGCTGCCGACTGGGCATTCCCTGTCTGTCTTTGTACACTTTTTGTGTTGGCATAAATTCTGAAGAGAGCAAATTGTTGGTGTTTAATAGCAACTGTGGGAACTCATATCTTTCCAAAGAGATCGATTTTCAGTAACAGGTTCTCTCAAGGCATCTCCCTCTTATTTGGACTTTCAGCCTTCTTTATGAAATGATTCCAAGCAAACACTTGCTTATTCAGTGTCAAAGATTTAGCTGCAGTAACAGAGACTGACCATTTACAATATTTTGTCAGTGATAAGATAAAAACCAACACTTTGTGACAGCCTCAAGTCTTTCAGTGCGTAGTACAACAGCGAATTCAGTGTGCCTTTTATTTTCAGGTCAGCCTTTTTGCAAAGCTATTGCAGAACATGGAGTTTAGAGCATTGGAACTAAAGGAGGAGAAGGAGTTTTTCCTCAAATTTATAATTTTGTTAAAACTAATAAAGACCTGATGGAAGGCAGCACACATGATTTATCACTTGAATAGCTGCTTTCACAATAGGAAAAATAAAGAAAATTATTATTCTGCAGTAAATTGTCTTCATATATTTTTGTGGTTGTGTGTGCACTTACTATTGTTAGGAGATGGGAGGCACCCTTGGAGGCGGAGGGTGAATTAAAAAGGGATTTCAGATTCTTGGAACTTCTGTTTTGTGGCCAGAAGTTCTTGGCAAAATTTGTGTGTGAAACGTTAAACTGGTTTTACTATCTTAATTCATAGTAAGTGTTTGCTGTGAATTATTTGCTGTTTGATCTAGTTAATATTTTAGGAATATTTATCTGGAACCTTAGTCGTAACATTTGGAATTTTTATTTACATTTTAGAACTTTTAGTTTAGATCTGTGCTATTATTTTCTTCCCAGTCTCTGGCACACTTTGAGCTGTGTAAGATCACCTTTCCTCTTAGTAAAGCGTTTTTTGGCATGAGAAATACCGACTTAGAAAATTCTTTTAATGTGTTTTGTCTTCCCCTCCTCTCCATCTGTAGTGGTTATTTCTGTGAAACATTGGTCAACTTTGTTTTAGTTGCAGGAGTTGGCTTTGTCAGCTGATTTTCTGTGGAAGCAGTAGAAATTATAGTACATTTATTTGAGGAACAATCACTCTTTCTTTTATTCTTCAGGTACCCGAAGTACTCACCCCATCACTTACCACATTCCAGATGGAAATGATGGCTAAGAGCAGAAAAGCAGAAAGGTGTTAAACCACCTCTTAGTTTATAGTTCTTCTTGAGAACTTTGAGAGCATATCCAGAGTAGTATGCTTAAATTGAATAGGAAGCTTAAACTATTCTCAGTCCTGAACCACTTAGAATTTGAAATTAGAGTCACACTGGCAAAGATTAATACTAATGAAATGAGCTTTGCTAGTAAAAACATAGCTTAAGAAGGCACTCCTTTCTTCCTAAAATGTGACTGTTTCTTACGCAGATCAATGCAGAATCAAACATGCAAGTTTTATTGTGCTCTTGAAAGTAACTTAAATTCACCTGGTTGACTCCACACTGGAACAGACATGGAGAGCTAATGACAGGGTCAGCAGTAACAGCTAAGAGGTTTCAAATAGCCTGTAATCAGGTAAACTCGGTGGCCCGTGTAGATGCACCCTTTGTAATTTCGCATTTGTCAGAGGAAAAACTGCAATTTTGCCTTCACCCTAAGCAAGCTGCTTTTTCATTTATTTTTTAAAGCATACTTTGATATGTGTGGATTTTAACTATATTAAGAGTTTGCAGATTTAGGAATAATGTCTCAGGCAGAGCTGAAAGTTGAGCCTATCGAAATGCACTTCTTATAGTCTCTTATTACAGCAGGAACTGTCACTTTATATGTCCATCCTGTTTAAAAATGAAATTACTGTCTTAATTTGGAATTTTTGTATACCTTTAGTGTGTGGGGGGGAGAACTTGTATCTGGTTTTTGTTTTGTTTTGTTTTTTTCCCTGTGATCATAGGAATTAATTATTTGTGTTTCACTTTCTTTTCGGTAAAAAAAAAAACCAACCAAACAACAACCCACTGCTGAATTATTTTGCACAATGTTATGTTGGGAATGTAGCCAATTTCATCCATTCCAGATCTTGATATGAGTTTGTGGGAAACCTCTAAATGCATTGGTTTTCTCTCCTATACAATAAATGAATCCAGTAGGATTTTAGATATGGTCATGTAACACGTACTTTGTACATAACCCACAAAATGGACTGAAGTCACTCAGTCAGTAATTCACAACTCAGGAAGTGGTCTCCAGTTTACACCATATCACATAACGTTCTCTTTGAGTTAGGTGAAAGTATCCATACTTACGTGAGTTATATACAAATAACGTGTTACGTGTCTTAACTAATAATTTATGTCATGTAAATAGCCCTTTCATACTATAAAAACCAGACACACTGACTTGCTGGCTAATTTTCTAAAAAAGAAAATTTATTTCCTCTTCT
The DNA here is from genome assembly GCA_013400835.1 of Zapornia atra. NCBI lineage: Eukaryota > Metazoa > Chordata > Aves > Gruiformes > Rallidae > Zapornia > Zapornia atra. The sequence goes on from VZTU01004102.1 coordinate 3,794, forward strand.
CAGTAGTGTCTCTTGAGTTGTTGTGGAGATGCTTTTATTAGCACAGAATAATATAAATCAGGACTGTCCTTGGCAGTAGAATTGCATTAGGTCTTATAACTTACTTTGAATTAGAGAGTTTAGTAAGCCAGGCTAACAGCCTAGCTTTGCTTTTTTTGAAAAGAACTTTCTTGATTATCTGATTATATATTTTGCATGACTGTAAAGAGCCTGGAGGAGTATTTGCTAAAACAAACAATTTGGGATGTTGGAAAGATACCTAAATCCAGTACAGAAAAAATCAGGCTCTGCCTCTGGTGAAATCCAGACTTAACTCTATTCTCCTAAGGGACCCTTAGGAGAATATAGATGCCCCCCCCCCAAACCAGTATTCCCAATTTGTGCAAACAGTATTTGGGAAGGAAGGATAGGGGGGTTGTTTGAAATTTAAGCACAGTTGAAAAAGAAATATTTCAGATATACTGCAGGCTGGAAATCCTAATAATGCATTCCAGGAACACACTTTTCCAAAGCAGAGTATGCTCCCCCAATTGCTGCAATGTCCTCCTGGAGTCTGCATCATCTTGGCAACATGTTATTTAGGCTTCAAATTGCCTTAAAGAGTCCTTTCTCAGGGTTTATAATTCCAAGTGCTTATGTGGTAGTAAGGAACCTGGAAGCGTAGACAGCTCTAACTCCAAAATGCTTCTCAAAGCTTCCAGGTTCACCAGGGATGCACTTGGAGCTGAGTCTTAGTCAGAAACAGAAGCACCATTTTCAGATTTACAGCTCAGTGACAAGAGAAGCAGCAGGGTTTGATTTGCAAGCATCTCAGGAGTGGGGAGCCTTTTAAGTCTTACTAAACACATTGTTTCAGGAAAGGGTTCAGTTCTCCCTATCGCTGTTGGGCATTTCTGTGGAAACCTGCCTGGGAGACGTGAGGATTGTCAGGCATTTTGTTCTATGATAAATTACTTTGCAGGTAATCCAGGTTTCTGGAATTCCTGAATTTTTAAAAAAAAAAAAAAAAAGGAAGAAAGAAAGAAAAAAACAAACCAGTTTAGTATCAGGCCTTAAGCAAGCTGCTGCAGGGCCCATACCCTGGAATGTGAAGTGTTCCAGTGTTTCAACAACCCAGATCCATCCCAGGTTCATAGTCCTGGTAAAGAACAGGCATCAAGGCCTTCTTCAGTTCTAGAGTATTCTGCTCTGAAACTCTCATGGATTTCACTAGAATGAAGCATTGGCGTTAATGGAGCTAATCAAAAATAAGAGACTTCAAGGCAAAAATGTTGGAATCAATGAAAGGATGCTTTCCTCCAGTTTTATTTTACTGAATAAACAGATTTAGTCGACTGTATATTTGCTTTTATTTGGGTCTTTGGAAGCAGCAGCTTCTAACCCTGAGATTTATGCTGCTGCAGTTCTGTCCACTTACCTTCAAACAGCAAGATAGTCCCATACTATTGGATTTAGACTTATTGTGCTTTGGACCAGAACATTGGCAGCTTGTAAAACAGCTTTCCACAGCTGCACACAGGGCAGAGAGAAGTCTTATTTTTTGTTGTAGGTTTGTTTCAGAAAAGAAAATGGCCTTGAGCTTGCAGGCGGTCTTTACTGGAGTACATCTGAGCAATTCTGAATAGTTTTAATTGATATCAAATTGATACCAAATAGCAGTTCAAGGTCAACGTGCAGAGGAGCAGGGGGGAATGAAAAGATAGTCCTTGGTCTGCTGGTTTACACGCCAGCATAACTACTCCCTTTTCTTTGTCACTAATATGCTTGGAAACTGTTGATTTTACTAATAAATTAATAAACCAAGCCGTTAAAATAAATATAGCTCTTAATTAGGGTAATTTTATCCTCAGTCCTCTGATGCTTTCTGTCATGATAGCCTGATTTTAAAAAACATTATTTCCTAGATAACTTGGGGAAGATCTTTTCAGTAGATGGCCATACTCACATTAGTCCTAGTCTATACGGCTCAGACAAGTAGCAAGGACTTCAGTACATCAGCACCATCGGTGCAAATCTGTCAGACACTTTGCATATTGATAGAGTGGTTGAAGGCTCTTAACCTGTGATTTTTTTTTTCTGGATTATCCAGGTTAAAGATACCTCAGATAACTAATTTTACATTCATATCATTGCTTTAGTAGTGTATTTTAGGAATTGTTATACACACTCACACTTAAATTTCTTTTTCTCTTCTTTCAAAGAAGTTTAATTTTTTGATGTTTTTACACTTCGGTTGATTTTGTTTCAGATGAAAAAAACCCACTTCAGTATTTTAGACAGAATTTTAAAAAAAAATGTTTCTGAATTTTTCTTTTTCTAGAAAATATTTTCCATGCTTGAAAGTAGCATATATTTATCTCTGAGAAATAGTTAATCTTATCATTTTGAAATAGATAGCAATCGTAGTATCTGTCATCCTAGTATTTGTAAAATACATGTGTGAATGATGTGGTTTTTTCTTGAACCTTTTATTCTTACAGGCTCATGAAGCAACACTGGAGGCCAGGGCCAGCCCAGAGCTGAGTGATCATATGCAGCAGCTGGAAAGGGAGGTAACACGGTATCGGGAAGAATCTAGCAAGGCTCAAGCTGAGGTGGATCGTCTTCTTGAAATCTTGAAGGAGATGGAAAATGAGAAGAATGATAAGGATAAGAAGATAGCAGAATTGGAGAGGTGAGAGTGGTATGAAGTTACTAGAGGAGCAAAAGAGCCGATTAAAGTTATAGATAACTTTGTCCGTTTTTCTTGTCTTAAAAACCTTAGAGTGCCTGTTTTGGAAAAGTCTGTTTAGAGTTTTTCTGCCTTCAGTCCTTTATTCTGGTAGACTGTAGCTAAAAGGTCTCTTACTATGTGCTTTCTTTACCTGCCTGCTCAAAAATTATTCTGATACAGTTAAAACTGTAAGGGAATGGAGGTAAAAAAAGTTGCCAACACAATTGTGTGTTTGGAAAACAATTTATTCTTTTGAGTTAATAAATTCCTGAGGCATGGTTCTTCAAAATATAAATAAGAAAAAATACTTTTAAGCATTTGTGATACTAGTTACTTAGGTTCTTCTGCCAAGTGGCATTGAAACTCTTTGTACTGGTAGGGACAGATAAACTTCAGCTCATGTTAAGCTGACTGAATAAATTTGCTTTTACCCAAATGAAATGGGATTCGGCACTTTTCAGTATTTTCCATCCTCCTGTTGGAACCAGGGTGCTCAAGTATTTTTTCTTGACATTAATGTCCCGAACAATTTAAATTTATTACGATTCCATTACATTTTTATCACAATTATCAATAGTAGATCTTGGGAAAGACCTGAAACAGTTATGTTTTCTGTCATTTTCTTACCTTACAGTGGGCCAAGGGGGAGTTTCTGGGCAGTAATACTTGTTTGGGTTTTTTTCCTTCACCTTATGATTCATAATGAAGAATCACTAACTTGGAACAGCAAAATGGAAATTTCATTATTCCCATTTGCCATGTGCCAGAATAGTCTTTCTAATTTCTCTCCTGTTTAACTGCTCTGCAGCTTTAGTGTTAGGAAGATTAGGGGAATGTAGTAAAGGAGATTTCGGGTTCTCTGTGATGGCAGTGGTTATTGTTCACTGGCTTGATGACAGTCAAATTACGGGCACCTATGAATGATTTTAAAAGCCTTTCCTAAGAAGTCCATTCTTGTTTCCTTGAAAGTGACAGAGCTCTGAAAAAGTTCAACTTGTCAGCTGAGTTTCTTCTCTCTCTGATTTTAAGCAGCATTTTAAAAATTTTTTTTTCATCCCCTTAGAGGTGCCCATCTTGAGTGTGAAGTTCACCATATCGTCATCTTAGGGCATGCGATTTGACTGGGGATCAGGGTGTAACCAACAAATTTCTAATAGATCTAAGACTAGGTCAGATAGAGCTTTGGGCAGCCTGGTCTAGTGGAGCGAGTCTAATGGGGGTTGGAACTAGATGATCTTTAAGGTCCCTTCCAGCTCAAATCAGGCTGTGATTCTATAAGGTATGGAGATGATGTTCATAGTGCCTTACTTATTTCTGTGTGCAGAAGTAATTACTATTTAGGAAAAGCAAGTCAGAAATACTCATCATTCCTCAGTCTGTTTCCTAGAGGAGATTGGAATGACAGGAAGAGTATTTTCTTATGCACATTTTTAATGAAATTCTGAATATTTTTTTATTACATTAGAATTCAGAAACTGTAATCAAGATTGGGACCTGCAGTGACAGACACTGAATAAGCACATATAAATGGTCTGTAATCAAAAAACCTACAAAGAAAGACAGAAAAAGAAAAAAAAGAAAAAGAAAAAAACACAAGAGAAAAGAAATAGATAGGCCTCTTTCTTTTTTAGAGATGAAAGCATTGGCACAGTCTTCGAAGGCTTAGAAAGGAAGCTTTTCTTTGATCCAGTTCCAGAGATCTGCTCTTGTTTTTCTTGTTACATTGGTAGTTGCTTGCTATTTCAGTCACAGATCAAACTCATACTATGTCAATGAAAGCATATAACCCCCAAGTGAATGTATATCGTTCCATAACAATTTAGTGAATATTTTGAGTAATCAGTGCTCTCTGTTTCTTCTTACCACTTGATCATCATTCTTATAAAAAGTAGACTAGTCCTCTTCTGCTTTTAACTTGTCTTTTCTACTAGTACTGAGATAAAATAGAGTATCTCCTCTTTTATTTCTAGTAATTAGAATAGGCATTTCAGCTATGTCAAAGTAAAGCTGAGTTCTGTTATCATGTGATTCCCAGCAACTGTGTAAGTCAAGGGGGAAAAAAAAAATCTAACAATATTCATGTTCTCTCATTACTTTAAGCATAAAATGGAAAAGGTCCTCAGGATCACAAGACCTAAGGTGCATACCGTTAGTGTGATGAATTAGCAAAGTATCAACACTGGAAATAATTTTTTCAGGTGGAAGCGTAATGTAATCATGGCACTGGAGAAAAAGAGACAAGGATTCAGATACTTTGATGTGTGGTTTTGACTAGTAATTTCTCTTTTTATGAGTAATAATTGAAATTCTTATTTGGCTTTAGTTGTTTTCAGCTGCACAAAGCAGTTTTTAACAGGCCAATTAAATGTATAGATTGGTCCTGGTTTTCTCTGCTAAAGGATTCCTTAACGGCTGCACTGAAATATCTGGGCATGTTACATGGATGTTTTAGAGTTACTGTCTTGGTTTCCTGAAAAGAACAGATAATTTTGCCTTGTAAAAATCCTTTAAACTGTGGTCTGTGCAGAGTGGGCCAGAAATTATCTTGAGTTCTAATGCTTCTGCAGCTGTTCAAACTCTGCTGTGTAAAGAACCCTAGTGCTTGCAGCAGCATTTGTCAGCAAGCAAAAAAGTGAATATTACTGTGCCTATCAGGAACCATTATTATTCCATGTAGAGCAGGATGAGAAGAAATAAGTCACATCCAGAGAATAACTGTACTAACAAAAATGGGATTTTTCAAAAGAGAGAGTCTCTCCCTCGAGTTTTTCCTTATGCTAGTTATATGTGACAACTAGACCATAGAAGAGAAGAAAGGAGTCAGGAGAAGAGAAATAGTAACACGGTTTCATCCATAGAAGAGAAGAAATGCATCGCCTATTAGGGAGGTATGTATAGGGGAACAAAGAAGGAGGAAAGATAGGAGGAGAGGAAGATGAAATGAGGAGCAGAAAACTGTTCTCTTAAGCCTTGTCAATGATGGCAAAGCTGCTTTCAGTTAAAGTGAAGAGGGAAATGCCTCCACTTTTCAGTAACTGTTGCCATTACTGGGTGGGGGACGTTGGTTTTCAGTTGTGAATGGGAGGAAAGATGTCAAAAAATAATGTGTTAAATATGGTGCATGCTATGCAAAAGTTTGAAAAATACAGTCAACACGAGAGTGAAAGCACAAGCTCATAAATTTATATTCTCTGTGGGCAGGCTTTTGCTTTTTCTTACGGGAAGGTGGGCCATAAGTCCACATTTCTTCTGTGGGTGAACAGCCCTATAAGTGGTGTTTCTGTCCCCGGACTGTGGTGGCGTAAATGGTTTTGCAGCTGTCTGGTTGTTCACTTTCTTTATAACTAACTGTTGGCTTTTTGTATTGCCATTCCACAATCTCCTGTCTCTCTGTAACTTTTCATTTTGTGTTTTGTTTCCTTCCTCGCCTTTTCTTTCCATTTATACTGTCACCTCCTGGTTCCATGAGTTGTTTTGTTTTGTACGTGCGGGGGTTTTTTTGACTATGCCTTTCCTCAGAAAGCACGCCTCCCGCAAATTGCACCCTCCCTACCAGGTGTCGGTCCCTGCACCGCAACACGTAGGGGGGTTTGTGTGGGACTTCCTGGGAAAGTGAGTGCTCTATAAGGCTTCTGTTTCCTACGGGGTGGAATGTCACTGCTGGTTGCCCGGCTGCTGCTGCTGCTGCTGTTTGGGTCTGCTGCAATTATGCTTTTTTTTTTCCTTAGGTCAAATAGAAACTAGTTATGTCAAGTACAAGCTCTAACAGCCTCTGCGTTCAACACATGTCACAGTGGTTGTGACCACAAGCCAAAGGAGCTTTGCTGCTATTCTCCCTGATTTAAACTTGACAGAAGCTGTTGCTTTTTATTCTAAGTCTCTTGTGTTTTAGCTCTGGTTCTCATCTCCCCTGTCAATTCTGCCTGAACCAGCTAAAACCCAAGTGGTCTAAAATATGTAATTCATAGAGGTCAGTATTGCCTTACTCTTGAGTTCTATTGTCATTATTATCCTGTACATTAAAAAAATTGGAAAGAAAGAAAGAAAAAATATGATAATCATCATGGACATAGCCATCATGGTCTTCAGATGGGTAGTTTATGCATAGTTGTATTTGTGTGCATATATTCTGCAAATAAGGACAGCTGGAAATGATGGCTATGTTGAAATAAAGATTTGGGAGAGTTTTTCTGAAAAGAATTAAAGGATGCCCCGTTCAAGAAGAAACCTTCAAACTTTTGATGTGTAGCAACTTCTCACCCTAAACAATTTTTCTCAACAGTAAATACAGATAAAAGATTTAGAAAAACATAGGGTAAACTAGAAGGAGCATTGAAAAATGTGGACAGTAAAAGGAAGCACCTTACTCTGTGTGTCTATAAGATGGTGATTTGTTTGTGTAGCGGTCTGTGAAGGATGGATGGAGAGAGAAATTAACTGCACATTTCATAAGCTTTACAGTCTCCTGTAATAAAGGAAACTATAGTAGTAAATTATGCCCTAAGCTTTTCTTAAGTCAAGAATTAGAAGTTGAAATATGTATTTTCAAGCCACTGCTCATATCTTATAATTCTCTTTGTTTTCCAAATTGGTGTGCTGTGAATTTTTAGATAATTTTAAAAAAGAGAATTCCTAAACAAGAACCACATTAGGGCATATAAGTAATTTAAGGTAAAAGAGACATCATCAAATTAAAGGACAAAAGGCGTTTATAACATCATAATCAGCACCATCAAAGATAACCTTGAGACATGGTGTGACTATAATTCTCTGTTATCATAGCTAATTAAAGTCCTCCAAAATTAAAATTGAACTCTGCTTCAGGTGTAGGAGAAACTGAAATAATTAAATATAACTTAAAAATACTTTAATCCGTTTTGGTACCATAAATCCTAAAAGCAAATTGACTATGTTTATCTCATGGTTGCATGGTATTATTACAAGGCAGAATTTGTTGTTGTTGCTTCTTATCCACTTTCATCAAATATTCCTATCTTAAATAAATATTGAGATTCTAAGGTTAATAACTCAAAACTTAGGATTTTCCAAAATGAAGATTACCGTGTAGTTTTAATTCACCTTTCATGCAAGCCTGTGTATCATAGTAAAGTGACACAGTCTTTAACCATATGAACAGTCTTTTTCCACAAGAATGTTGCCTTTAATGTGTGAAGGGGTGTAGCTTAAATTTTCCCCAAAAAATCCCAGGTGAGGCTGACACCTAGCACATTTTTGAATTCCTGGCAAGTGAATACAAGGTCTTGTAATGAAAAGAAGTGGTCTGATCCCGAGTTAGTCCAGCTCCCCTTCTGAGCACCAAATGCTACTGAATATTAAGATTTTCACAAACTCCAAGCTAGAAGATGAAGTAGTTTCTTTTTTCTCAGTCTTGCTTTTATCTTTGTACCAAATGAAAATTAGTCCTGAAGTCCCACCTTGAGTTTCACAGAGGAAAAAAGAATGCATTTTATATTGAAATAACCAGGCTAAACATATAAGAACAGAAGATGCAGGCACCTTTCCTTACAGGTATGTAACTTCAGACATTTTGAAGTATGTCGATGTTCAGAAAGCGTCTGCCCTCTGAAAGTCAAACTTTGTTAAAGTGCCTTCAGATCAATGCTCAACCTCATTAATTGCTTTTGAAACCTACATCTGAGAAGAGAGGCACACGCTGCCAGTAATTGCACAAACCTCTGTTGTGAGCACCAGATAAAAAAGCCATCATAGCGATTTTATGGTGACTTTTCAATCCATCCTCACCTTTTTCGTATAATGGGATATCCTTTTTCCATTTGTTCTTTATTTAGCTGTCCTTTGTTTCCCATTCTCTCCCTTTTTCTCTGTTTTGGGAGAAGCTGAAACTTTGTGGTATTGCAGAAACAGCTGTTATAAAATACTAGGTCCAAGAACCCCAATTAGTCTTGCTCTTGACAAGGCAAGAGGTCAGGGCTGATGTTGGCTTTGCCTCAAATGAGCTCACAGTGTTATCCACTGAGCCTCGTTGAACCACCCAAGTCTGTGTACTTGCCCTGATATTATTTTCATGCTCAGGCAGGCAGGACTGACACTATTAAATGGAGTGATTCTTCTCTGAGGATCTGAGTACAGACAGTCTCCTTTGTTAAATTCAGCAGTGGCTGTAAGCTTGGTTTAACTCCTATACAAAGACTAAGGATGTGATCGTGGATCCTCCAAAAAGAACCTTACGTTAGAGTAATACTTATGAATAATGAGAAGCACTGGCTGTGAGCTTTTTTCAAGGCTTCTTTTCCTGACAGATTTCCTGTGGCATTAAATTTCTGATTGTTTTGTCGTTAAGTCAAAGTGGTTATGAAGCATTCCCTCTCACACCTATGTCTGTGGTCTATAATTATTATAGTTGTTGTCATCAACTCCTTCATTGTAGCAGTGATGGGCTTTATTAGCATCTTCCAATCCAACTGCTGGATTAGTAGGCTGTAAGAGCTATGATATAATTAATTATAAAATCAGAGGAAGAAGAAAATTATGTAAATAACAAGTCTAGTTTCCTTATCAGGGTTTCGTTATCAGCCTGTCATGACTCCTCAAAAACTGTCGTGGAGCTTTTTTTCAGTCAACGTCTTTAAGCGATATGATGGTACCCATACTCACAAACCAGTATGGAGTAAAAAATGTAATAATTGAAAAATCCCTTTTGTAGAACTGAACAGTTATAATAAAAGTGTCAGATCCTTATGTTGTCTTGTAGTACAGCAAGAATGAAAGGAAAGCCCAGAAATTGCCAATAAGCCAGTGAAATAGCAACAGTATTGCTCCATGGCCACCTGTGGTCATGTTTGTGCTATTAGATCGGTGTGTGCATGGATGCACACACAAACCTTCCCTCCCTCTGTCTCTCCATCTCTTCTCCACCCCTCTAAATACTAACTAAAAAAGAAAGGAAAAGACCAGTCATCATTCTTTGTACCAAGAAAAGGTGTCAAAAGTGGTGAACATAAAAAGCCTTTCTGCTTTGACTGACACAAGGAAGATCAAATACATATTACTCCCTGTCAGGCTCCTTTGAAGGAACTGTGAAGTAGTAAATATATACAATCACTCACTGTCAAGCAAGTGGAATTCAAAGGTTAAGTAGAAATCATTACATAATCCTCTCCCTACCTACATCTGAGACCAATGGAGCAGAACCATTCTACTCCCTGTCATATACAAGTATGTGGAAAAATATTATAGCTGGAATAACCAACAGCTTTATAAATATATATATATTTAATAATTAAATACTGAAGTGTTCACATCTCACTGACTTTTTTGATCTGCACCCAGTGATCAAATTTAAGTCGCCTGCACTTTAAAATTAATGGGATGGCATTTTTAAAGAAAATTAATTTCTCCAAGACTCCCATTAGGTGTTACAATTGTATTGTCTCCCTGTGTGACTGTTGCTTTGGAATATTGCATTAGAATACATACTTGATGGTGCTGGGCAGAAGCGCTGCTGCTGGATCTTGTAAGGAATGCTGCAAGTGTGTTTTCTTGCTCAAAGAGAAATAATGCAAACTAAAAATTATTATTTTGCTCTGTGATGAGCATGTCTTGGTATGTATCTGATCCTGCTTGCTTGGGGCTGCTTCCTGGGGCAGATGCTTGCTGCGTTCCTCTGCTCAATTTCACTGATGTAGCACTGGGCACTGAGGCTTCACCTCCAGCCTGTTGCAGATCTCTATTGACTTCCTAGTAGCTGGCAGTTTCAGGTGTCTGCCTTGGTTTTAATTCAAGTGGAAGCACAGTTCCAGATTTTTCTTCCTTTTTATATGCTTTCAGGCATATTCCTCATTTTTGTTTAGATAAATATTGTGTTTATTCTAAAAATCCATTATTTTAAAAAAATATTTCAACCCCTGTAAAACAACATAGAAAAAGGGACTAGCAATTATACAAGATGTATTTTTCTTTGGAAGAAAGAATTTATTCTGTAAGAAAATGAAGATGTAGCAACAATTATTCTCCATTCAAATCTCATGCAGCTGGCTAAATAACATACAGAAAATTGCAAGTGACCACAGCATGGCGTTTCAGGTACTGTTTTGCCTTCATCTTGTCCTGGCAAAACTTGTTACCTTTAAGAGCAGTTGAAAGAACAGTATGGTTCATTCCAATTCCACAGGGCCATTCTGGATTGTAGCCAGTACTTTTTTCACATTTACATTGAAGAAACAACGTCACTACAATAGAACCAGGTGTTACGAAGACTCCCTGAAATGCAAAAGGAGAAGTTGTAAACGTTCATAATCTAGTAATAGTCATAAAAAAGACAAGCTTTTCCCCCCAGCCTTATTTATTCCCAGATCTAACCAAGTGTTTATTTTCACTTTTATGTTCCCCTTTGTTAAATTTGTTTGACCAGTTGTAGCTCTGCGGTTCAGCTTAGAGAGCCATAGGATTTCAGTTAGAATTGTTAGTTCCACGCTTTTCTATACGAATTAACGGAGGCTTTTGGAACATTATAACTGACTTTAAGATCAAACACCGAGATTCTCTATTTGGCATTTTGCAAGTCTCGTCTTTCCAAAATCCCCAAATAACACAGCCTTGACAGCAGCTGTCCTTGAAGAACTTGTTTTGAAGAATGTTAGTTTAAAAGCCAAAAAATAGTATCTTCTCAGTAGTTTCTCTCTTACAGACCAGCAACACAGTTCTCAGCTGAACCTCACTCTGAAACTGCTGCTTGTACAAATTCCACATCCTACATTGTTGTTCCTAAAATTTATGCCAGAAGTAAGGACTTTGAACTTAATTTACATGGTTCCATCTATCAGGAGTAATAAGGCATATAGCAGTTAGGCTGTCCTACAAAATATTTTTTCCAGACCATATCCTGTCTTTTTAGAGTGAAATTTTGCCACAGGAGAAGTACAGCCTATGTTGTAGAAGCCAAATTGCCACTTTGGACAGAAAGACATTTACTTTTCCTCTCTGCTATTGACTGAAAATGAATAAAGTTTAAAATCAGATTTAAAAGATCTGTATTTATGGCTCCTTGTTGATTTACGTTGCTGTTATCAGTGAAATTGACAGCAGATGCCTATGAAAAGATATTGGAGATATTTGGAAAAAATAAAGCAATAATGAACCTGTGGGACCTTGTGTTTTACAGGGAACTCCAGCATTTTGTCTTGGTCAGTTTTGCTGTTGAACAATGTTGGAGAGAACTGTCAAAAAGATATGCCTGTTCGGTCATTATTGTTTTTAGATTGCACCTTATGTGGGAGAATTGAGACAGCAACACTGCAGGAAGAAGAGGCAGATGCTTTTTGTTTGTGTGGTTTTGGAAGTGTGACTTTAATGTCAAAATTAAGTAAGATGAAATTTTAGCTTTGACAAGTCTTCAGGACTTGAAGACCTTACTCTGTGGTTGGGATTTTTCTCCCTTCTGTTCCCTTTTGAAAAATTTGGGTCATCTGCTGGATAAATGGAAGAGAAAACAAACCCTTAGAAGATGGCATAAAGGAACATATTAGAGTTCATCTCAGATAGTCAAACTCCACAGTTTCAAAATGTTTGTTAGAATTATGGAGGAAGGGTACTTGCTAGTGACGTGATGTAAATCCAGACTTCTACAGTTGGCTTATTTCCGTTTTCCAAGAACTGTTATACACTGGAGACTATGTTCTCTACAGAAAGTTGCCTCTAAGTGAAATGGTGTAATCTAATGTAAAGGTTCGTTTTTCTTTTTTTCTTACATGTCTATAAAATCTGCAGCTCTGTGTTTGTGAAGGATTGTGTGTCTGTGTGTCATTACCTGATTTAGATGTGCTTGTTTTGTCCTGTATTCTTGAACTGCCTTCTCTCTTTACACTGTTTTCACAAACTCTTAACTCTTTTTCTTTCGCATCTCCTTCCTGGATTTGCTGCTTCCTTCAGCCTCACCTCAAGGTCAGTATTCACTTTTAATAAGGGTTTTCATAAGGCTGTTGTCTATTCAGCTGAAATTGACATCTAACAAAATATTGTGCATCAGCTTACAAAGTAAAAGATCAGAGATTTGGTTAAGTCTGTGTAGAAGGATGGGTTGAATAGGGTGCATGTTGAGAAGAAATTTGTACTTGAAGGAAAGAATTTATATCAAGACCTCTGTAAGTCAATGTGGTGGTGCCCTGGGAAATAGAGGGAATACTTACAGTGAAGCTTTTCAAGGGAAAAAAGACCCCACCGGGTCATGAAGCTAAAGTGAGACAGTATTACTGGTTTTACTTGTTACTTCAAGAAGAAAACAGATTGAACATTTGTCATATTCTCTGATATATGCTGTTGAGCACAAAAACATTTGCTTTAAAATACTAGTCATCTGTACTGGTGGATCATTATCATTGCATCTGTGTCTGAAACCTTGTAGCGATGTTCTAGAACTAGTCCTGGTACCATTGGAGTGTGTTATCCTTCAGAAAGAACCAAGGGCTAAAGCCTGAAGATTAGCAAGACGATATGTTTGTTGAAGGCACAAAGTGATAAACTACTGAAAAAATCCTACCTTTTCAGGTAGAGACCACATGATTTGAAGTCTTTCAGCCATGACACAATTTTGTATTTTCTTATTTTAAAAGCAGTTGGTAAACATAGGGTTGGGGATTTCAGCAGAGTAGCTAGAAGTTGATGTGAATGACATGTAATACAAGTCAGAGTATCTGATGACCCCTGGTTGCCTTTAAAAGGCTTTGAAACTGTTTTGGATTCTAGTCTTTGCTGATAAAGCCTGTTTGGTAGAAAGCGTCTGTGACTCCTGACGAAGGAATGACTATAATTGTTTCAGGCAGTGTCTTTGCCCAGAAAGCCACTGCTTAATGGCTAAAGTTCCAAGTTACTGACCAACATCCGTCTCTTCTATTCCTGATTAACACTGCGAAAAATGTGGTGGTGAGAAGAATCCCACGATGCTGTGATGCTGCTGACGCCTTTAAATTGTGTCAGTGTTCTGACCTTGGTTTGGCACAGATGTTGCACTTGTGGCCTTGGCTGCGTATGTTCCTTCCTCCCACTAACTGGAAAAAGACTGGAAGTTAATCCATGTTGCTGTCCATCAATACCTTCCATAGTCAGTGCGCTGTACTGGGATACTTGTAATTGTTTGGGTTGTCCTTGAATGACCCTCTTTTTTCAGATCCCAAAGAACTGAACTGCCAGGAGGCTTTTCTGCCATGTGCACATTCTCCTCTGACATACAGACCGTGTCTTTTCTTGCATGAGCAAGACTTCCGTTGGGTAGTCTGTATTTGCTGGTTGTCACCACAAGTGGAATTTCATGTGCTTTGTTTGGCTGATAAATTACTAAACATTACAGAATACATCTGTCAGAGATATTTCTACTTCCATCCATATAGCTATAAGTTGTCATCAACACCTGCACCTATGCCACAATTTGTGATGAGCAAGAGAGGGAACCATTTTTAGGGTGTGTCTTGGGTGTGTTTTTTCTGGGACCCGGCATGATTTCTATTTCCCTAAACAATGTAACTGCAACTTTTACTTCTCTCATTTAGAGCATATTGTAAAATTTAGCTAGAGAAGATATGACTGGTGTGAGGTGGTCAAATGTTAAGATCTTTGAAGAGTGCTCTGGTAAGATGTTAAAGAGATTGTCCGTTCTTTCCTCATAGTTTCTTGGTGGTTCTATTGTTGGGTCTGGGGTTTTTTTTTCTTGTTTGGCTGGTTGGTTGGCTTTTTTCCCCCCCTCCACTTTTTAAAATTGATTGTTATGATGGGTAGATATTTGTTAAAATAAATCAAGAGCGTAAGGGAATAGATGGAATGAGTGCTCTTGGACCTGCAAAATCTCTGCTGGGCAGAAACAATGAAAAGAGTCCCCTGAGGACAAGAAGGAAAATTCCAGGGGTTCCAGAACTGTTCCTTTTCCTTCCTACTTGTTTCAGTGTTTGCCCTATTACTGTTTACTGCAATATTTGAAGAAATACCTCTTCTGTGAATTTACATCCTGCATTGGAAGCTACTCTGGAAGCCGTAACTACATTTTCCCTCCTAATGGTGTAAAGCCAGTTGTTTTTTTTCAGACATCAAAGTAAATGTGTCTTCCTGGAAGAGAACTGAGTATCTGAAAAAAATGCCTTAGGTATGCCTGTCTTTTTGAAACAGGAAGAAATACTCTAAATTAGATCCATTCTCATCAAGAACAGCTGTAATCAGTGCGAAACCTCTGAATTTTCTGATCAGTCTATTAAGCTTTCATCATCTCCCTCCTGGTGATAAACTCAGTGAACCAGAACATAATCCACGTGACTGTTGCTGGTATGCCATGTGCTTACTGCTCAGAAGTCTAAGAACCTCGCGTGGATGTCATGCTGATTCATAGTAAATAAAATAGACTTGGAAGGCATGAGGATTAAAGCAGTTTTCCATAAGGAGTTTTTGCTAAACCTGTTGGTGACAGCTTTACATTAAGAACTATCCAATGCTGAGTTCAAGAGTAACAAGCCCAGTGCCACTGTTCTGGTGTCATTACCTGCAGTGGTGGAGAAAATAAAAAAATACCATAAAGTCACAGAATCACAAGGTTGGAAAAGACCTTCAAGATCATTAAGTCCAGCCGTTCCCATCCTAAGCTAAACCATATCCCTAGGTACCTCATCTACCCTTTTCTTAAACACATCCAGGGAAGGTGACCCCACCTCCTCCCTGGGCAGCCTGTTCCAGGCCCTGACAACTCTTTCAGTGAAAAATCTTTTCCTAACACCTAATCTGAACCTGCCCTGGTGCAGCTTTGTGCCATTTCCCCTTGTCCTATCTCCTGTTACTTGGCTGCAGAGCCCATCTCCAACCTCTCTACAACGTCCTTTCAGGTAGTTGTAGGAGGTAATAAGGTCTCCACTCAGCCTCCTCTTCTCCAGACTAAACATCCCCAGCTCCCTCAGCTGCTCCTCATAAGATTTGCCCTCCAGCCCCTTCACCAGCCTGGTTGCCCTTCTCTGAACATACTCAAGGACCTGAATGTCATATGCTACAGTTCTTTTTTAAATGGTTCTTATGTATACATGTCACAAAAATTGAGACTGACAAAGGTAACAAGACTGACAAAACCAGGTGCTGTAGTGTGCAACTGCATGTTTTTCAAGTAGAGAATGATCTATATTGATAAAGCAAAAGCAAGTTTTCTAGCTTCAAATGGAGTGACAAGCAGCTTAACCACTTTGTTTTTTTAATATATTCTTTTTTTTTTTTTGCATTTAGCTTTAATTTGTCACTGTTACTTGTCTCTTGTCTGTTGAATAACATTGAGCGTGCTATTTATCAACAATTTATCTGTGTAGCACAGCACTGGGATAGAAAAATATCTGGAACCGTAGGACAGGAGGCCTCCTGCAAGAGGCTTGTCTCTTAGCATCCTGCTTTCTACTGTCAGATTGTCTGGTAGTTTACAACGCATGGTTAACTATACTCTGTCATCTTTTGGAGAAACTTATCCAGATCTTCAGAGAAAGAAGTTTTCTGTGGTTTTTGGAATACCAAAGAGAATTTGATGCAATAGGAAAAATTACTGTAAAACTTACTTCTGCGCAGCAAAGTGACTTGGTGATTAGGTGAGTGTAGGCTGGTGCATGAGTCCAGACAAAAGTCTGCTCTGAGTGTCCATGTAAAATTAAATGTCAGTATAGCAACTCAAGTGTAGCCTTCTAAAATCAAAGTAAAAACATAATACTAAATCTGAGGGGATTTTTTCAGTCCTTTTTCCAGAGTCCTCAATTTAACTTAGACAGCTTCTTTAGTTTCATACTTTCATGAGACTCTGGTCTTCGTTCTGCCACCATGCTGGTGATTGGCCACATCAGGAAATGATAAAAATGATTAAAATTTCAAGCCTGGTGAGTCAGAAATGGTTAGTTTTAGCTCAGCAAATACATTGTGTTGAAAGAGGTTTCCATTTAAATTTCCTTGATATCTCTCAAAACGAACAACCTCTAGTAGTTGTTTTCTATTTAATATATTTGTCCTTTAATTCTACTTAGAGCAGAAACAGCTTCATGGGATTCTTTATGTTAAAAAGTACTCAGCTTGCAAGACTTGTCTATTCCTTGTTGGATGCGAAGGCTGGGTGGTGATGAGCAAGGCACAAAACAGAACTGTGGTCACTGGCACAGTCTTTCAAATTTGCTTTAGGTATAGCAATTATCAGAGCTGTCTTTCTCAATTTGAATTAGAACCTGTAGCTTTTCTGTCAAAGGTCCTCTTTTCTTGCCTCATTTTACCACATCTTAAGAAAGCAAAATTATTCACAGCTGTCCATCATCTCAGAATTCTCACTTTTCTGTAGTCTTGCATGATCTGATTTCTTTCCTACTACCTGTTGAAATTGATTTAATCGTATGAGACACTGATGAGTTGTTTTTATTTTTGTGTTATTGCTGTTTTCATTATATCTGTTCACAAAGCGTGCAGCTTTCCTATGGGAATTCTAACTGAAGTAGCATTAGAAAGACACATGACTGGATGTGGCACTAGGGAGGATGTTTGTTTGTCTGAAGTATGCTGTGATTTTTGAAGCACTCAGAGTCAAATGCTCTGAGAGATTAGAGGAACGCCATACAATTTGTTTTTTCAGATATAACAAAAAAGCTGGCTTTTTATTGAGCTATTGGAAACATCAAACCAAAAATTATTTTTAGAAGACATTTTGAAATGTGTCTTCATGCTAATATATCCCAAAGTTAACAAATTACCTAGCAAGTCATCATTAGAAGATTAACTGAAATTATCGTTCAATATTCATGCAACATTAAATGTTTTTATGACACATCAAGTTGAGTCAAGGGAGTAAGGGAGGTTATTTTTCTTCTTTAATGGATAATTTCTTAGGAAAAAATTATTCCCCCCTGCCCAATGGCTAGATTTTTATTGTTATTAAAACTCTAAAAGCCACATAATTATATAGACTGAATTTATGTGGCAAAGTAGTCTTTGGGCGAATGTTTCCATTACTGACAGTACCAAAAGCTTTAACAGACCCTGGTCTTGGCAATAATAGAATAGTTACAGAGAACTCAGTAAGACAGATCTTTTTAAAAGGTCACTGAAGACAATGAGGAGCTCTATAGCTTCTTTTCCCCCTTTTTTACTGATGAGGATTCCTTTCAGATCCCTGAGCCTAGTGGCAGAGCTTGCAGGAGTGAAGCATTACCCACCGAAGTGGAAGGCCACATTGCAGACCATTTAAACAAAATAGAATTATAGAGGTTGATGGAATCCCATCAGTTATTCACAAGTTGCTGAGGAAGCCAGCTGATGTCATAGCAAGGACTCTTTCTGTCATCTTTAAAAGTTTGTTGGTCAGTATAGCTCCAGGTGCTGGGAAGTTTCTTTGGAGCAGGTCCTCCTGAAAGCCATCTGAAAGACAAGAAGGTGATAGGGAACAGTCAGTATGGACTTACAAGGGTGAATCTTGCCTCACCAACCTTATTGCCTTCAATGATGAGGTGACTGGCTCAGAGGGGAATCAGCACTGTTTCATGTCTTTTTAATGAAGTGGATAATGAGACACAATACACCTTCAAAAACTTCATGGATGATAGCAAAGTGGAGGGAGTGGTTATGGGGACTAAATGCTGGAGGGTAGGCCTCTTATTTAGGGTGACTTTGACAGACTTGGAGAAATGAACTGGCAGAAACATCATGAAGTGCAAAGCTCTGCACCTGGGGTTTAATAACCCCTGCATCTGTACAGGCTGAAGGCCAACTGGTTAGGTAGGAGGCTGGTGTGTAGAGAAAGACCAAAGGAGGGCTGAGGGCAAGTTGTACTTCAGTCAGTGGTGTCACACTGTCATGAAGAAGGCCGAATTAGCACAAACACACCTAGCTGGTCAGGAGAAGTGTTTGTTTCCCTCCTCTTGGCACTTTCAGGGCTGCGTCTGAAATACTATGTCTAGTTTGGGGCTTCCCTGTACAAGAGCAACATTGGAATAATGAAGCGAGTCCAGCAGGCAGGCGAGATGACTAGGTGCTACAGTGCGTGACATCCGAGGAGGGGCAGAGAGAACGGTGTGTGTTCAAGCCCACAGAGAGGAGCTTCGTGGGGCATCATGCTGTCATCTTTCAAGTTAGATAACTAACGGGAAGATACGGAGAAGACATAGACAGTGTCTTCTCAGAGACAATCAGTAAAAGGTTGAGAGGCAACAGATAAAAATTGCATCAAGTTCCAATGAGACAATCAGCAGAAAAAATTTACAGTGATGGTAGTCAGATACTGACACAGATGCACAGAGATGCTGAGGAGTCTTTATCACTGGAGATACTCAGAACTCATCTGAACAAAGCTGTAAGCAACCTACTCTAATTTGGCCTTGATTTAACAAGGGGATTGAACCAATTGACATTTGTAGATTCTTTCAACCAAAATTACTCTATGGTTCTAACTTACTATGATAAGTTAATCTGCATTCCAGGACAAACTTTACAATTTTAATGTGGTTTTGGTAAGAATTTGCTGTATAATATTAGCCTTGATAAATAGGATTAAACAATTGCCTTTGTTTTTTCATAGCACTACAGCTTAAGAAAAGAAAGAAGTAAGAAAAATACTGTGGCATGTCCACTGCACTTCTGTTTCTTGCAAATTTCTCCTGGTATTCTCAGTTTTTAAATAATTTTTATGACCCCCAAGGATTGCTGCTTTCTGCAATAATGTGTCACTGTGATATGTATCATTGTGGTGGTATTAATGGACTTTATTTTTCATAAATAATAATTTACCCAGGTGTTTTTCTTTCAAGATTTCTGATGTTGCCTTTATACATCTGCAAGGCCTGAGGACAATAGTAGCTCCTCCAACTTCTGTCCCCTTCCTGCCCATCCCTAATTAAAGGTGCCCTCAAACCTTACTGTTAATAGAATCAGAGGCGATAAGATTGGAAATTATCTCTGTTTGCTATGTTTTTAGTAAGCTCTCTGTAAGCTTCTCTTGCTGGCTGAGGGCTTAGGCTGGGACAGTGACCTTAGATCTGACAGCTTGGGCATTTACTGGTCTGTGTTTGTGGTTACTAGACATGCTCTCATGCCTTGTCTTTGGCATTGAAATTGCCATTGTTGAAATTTGCTGTATTCATATTCCTGCTCACGTTGTGGGCAAATAAAATAGATCATACTTGATTCTGCACCTTCTTCTCAGCTGCCTTGTCAGGACAGCATTTTTCTGCCTGTGCAGAAACTGAAATGTTACTTTTTATTGTGTGTTACTTGTGAAGATCAGCCTACACACAAAGTAACGTCACTGTCTGGGATGAAGGCATTGCAACCCTGGTGTTTCAGATGTGCCCTTCAGTACTTCATTCAATTGAGAGCATTTCTCATCACTAGCTAATATTCCTCACCCTGCCTCGTGTGAAACCAGCTTTCGTAACTGGCCCGTGCATCTTATCTGCAAATAATTTCTCATTTTTTGAATGAAAAATATGCTAGATAAGCTTAGATACATATTGTGGTGTGGTAGGTCAACCCCAAGCAGTGTCTGAGCACTACATGCTGCTCACTCACTCCCAAAGGAGAAACAGGAAGAGCCCCAGTGGATTGGGAAAAGGATAGGTTACTGACAAGCACTACAAGAACAAAAGCCCAGGACAAAGCACACTCACCCGGTGATAACACAGAGCACTTCACCAACCCAGCAATAACACTGAGCACTGCACCAACGCAAGGACCAACTTGACACCCTGGATGCACTCAAACTGTCCCAGAGCAGTGCAGGAGCACCCCTCCCCAACCAGCCCCTTTTATGGGGGAGTGGTGTCAGGTGGTATGAAAACAGCCTAGGCTAACTCAGCTCATCTGGGCTGGCTGCTTGGGGAGGTTAATTCTGGCCTGGCCGGAACCAGGACATGCAGTCATACAGTTTATAGATAAAATGCACACTTCTATTTCTATCACTCAATTAATTTGAACTCAATCTTAATCGTGTTACTGTAAAAAAAAATAAATCTTATTCATAAAATCT
Organism: Zapornia atra; assembly: GCA_013400835.1. Taxonomy (NCBI): domain Eukaryota; kingdom Metazoa; phylum Chordata; class Aves; order Gruiformes; family Rallidae; genus Zapornia; species Zapornia atra. Next base: position 24,484 of record VZTU01004102.1, read on the forward strand.
TAAGTAGGCAGATATTGTAAGGCAAAAAAATGCATTACATTCTTCTGCTAAGGTTAAATTGGTAAGCTCTTTTTTACCTTTTCTCTCTTGCATTTCATTATCCTGTCAGGGTTGTGTACTCAAGTATGCCCTCCTTCTGCATAATAAGGTCTTCATTTGCAAATAATAGAGCCCCTTTCATGCTGGAATAAGTCAGTTTTTATAGCTAGTCTTCTTGTAGTACTCTGTGTAATTCAGACAGATTTAGTCATGCTTTCAGAAGCTTTGCTTCCTTGGAGTACAAAATATTCCTTGTTGTCACTTTCTGTTTGTTACTGAGTGCATGTGGCTCTAAGGGGAAAAGTGCCACCTTTCCCTTTAGTGACTCAGCATATTCAGTTTGAAGTGTCATGGAACATTGTTATGCATCTGTTTGCAATACTGAACAGATCTGATAGAAATTGGGCCCAAGCATGACAGTAGTTTTGTGTTGACAGGCGGCTGGTTGGAGTGACTCACTTCCAGCATCCTTCTTTCAAACATTCTGGAATGAACTTGATCGTTACAAGTAACCCATCTCCTAAAAAACAAGAGGGAGAAAGAATTAGAAAATGTAATTTTGAAATACTCTTTGTAGATAGACCAGAAGAGCCTCATTTGGTTCTAGACATTACAGCTGCCCACAACTGGGACTTGCCAACCTGGCATGCTCAGTGTCAGCCTTGAGAAAAGATCGCAAAAGCTGCCAATCAAATTGAAAATTGAGGCTGTTTCCTACTAGCTCCTACTCATCTGTGTTGCTCAGCTCCCTCTTAGCATGTAAACTTGTGACTTCTTAAAACCATGGATTTACTGTAGCTCACCATATGGTAGCTCTGAAAAGCATATGTTGTCTTCCTTAGCTCCAGCATCAGTCCAGCTTTAAGCTTTATCAGTCCCACTGGCACTATCAGCACTGACCAGATTGTTTCTGTTCTGAATGCCAGCAAAACTCAGATTGTCTGCAAACTTCCCCATGTGCTTTAGTATCTTGACTTGTTTGTGCTGTGTTTGATAAAGTCATGCATGCAGGGAAGGGAGAGAGGGGACAGAATCTATAAGTATATGTGAGGGTCATGAGACTTAGTCATGCAGGCTTCAGCGGGGATGCTGTATCTTTGAAATTACATTCCAGTGGGGGCATGTCCTGTCATACATTGTCTTTCCCACCAATACTGTATTCAGTGTTGTTTGGTTCTTCCTCTAGGCCTGCCTTACTCTCTAATAATCTGCTTTATATGCTCATTTAGTTCCTTTCGTCTCCGGTGTTTAAAAAAAAACCAAACAAAATAAACAAATAAAACTCAAAGAAATGTATTCTGTTTGGTCTATGAATTTTCAGCTGGCAGTATTCCTGGTTTTGCTGGGTGTGCCTGAATTCCTCAGGTAATCCTACCAAATAAGTAACAGCGTTAATGTTGTTACCTTGTAGCCGACCACTAGATGGATATACACATTCACTTCACTTTTCAGTGTGTGATTTTTCACTTTATAAAGATAACACCAGCAGAATGTATTAGCATTGCCACATAGAGACAGAGAATAAGCTGTTTAGAAATAAATTTTTTTTTATTGCAAATTCTTTCTAGCAGCATATATAAAAGATGTAAGAGCAAACAGAATTGATACCCCATTAATCAATATAAACTGTCTTTTCTTTCAGCATTGCTTGCTTGCTTCCTGTTCTCTTGCACCTTGGACAGAAATTTTTTTAATTTTCTTTTTCATAATTTACTTTTAGGCCATCCTGTACCAAAAAAAAAACTTGGGAAAGAGCATTAAGTGAAGTCACTAGTAAATAATTTATTAGGCTATGGCAAAGTGCCGTGTTGTACTGCAAAAGTGGCCACTGACTTAGAATGTGACAAAAAATGGATTTTTCTGGTGCATTTGGAGTAAAACCCTTACATAACAATGGCAATATTTTATGTAATTTCTTCTTAAAGGAAATGTATCATGATTGTATCTCCCAATCAACGGGACTGTTCACTGCATTATAAATAGGAGACTGCAGTGGAATTATATAAAGGTTATCAGTGAGATGCAAATAATTCCTTAGTTTATGACACGCCTTCTTCCTTTCCTCATAACTTGTATTCAGCATAGATTTCATGTTTTCATACTGAATATGCAGATGTGATTGCTCAAAGAGATGGGGCACAGCAGCAGGTTTTGACAATGTTTTTGCTTATTTCTGTATTCTTTTTGAGTATGTCAGGATCACATGAACAAATGACAGCTGAAATGTAGCTAAAGGAGTCTGCTTTGTGTTTTTAAATGCTTAAACCTTCAAACATTCTTGTTTCTTGAGCAAAAATCTTATATTGAGAAGAAAAGACAAACATTTGGAAGATAATTTTAAAGTATTACTGTGTTGGTAGGTGTTAAATAGGAAGGATAAGTATGTGCGTGCCATTCCAAACTTACTCTAATTTATCTCTCAAATTCTGTTGTGAGGCTTCTGATAGTATCATCGGTTTTGGTTAAATTTTCCATCCTTACTTCTACAGGTACATCACACTCTTGGTGAGTGCATTAGATTTGTTCAATTTTCCAAAAATTGCTTCCTTTCTGTTTCGATAAAGAAGAATCCCAAACTCAGAACCATTCTCGCTATCAAGTTTAAGTTTTTGTCCTCAAAATAAACACCTGATCAGGTAGAAAAATAAAAACGAGAGCCTCATAGTAGCTGCAGTTCACATTACATCCAAGCCAGACCGCTGCCATCCGTTAGTCTTCTCCTGCACCCTGATCAGAACCAAAGATTTCATCAGTGTCTCTAAAACTGAAACTCAGCACCAGCAGTGAAGGTTTCCGTGATGCTTTTGTGCCCTTCTTTTGGGAAGTTCAGAAGCAGCCATAAGTATCAGCGCTGCATAACCTATCATACTAGAGCAATTCATGCCACTTGCTAGTTGCAGTAATGTGTCACGTGCATAGTTCTCAAAGGCTTTGTTCGTGAGTAAGTTGAATGTTTTGCTAATGCATGTGGCTCGGCATTTATTTTCTGCCTTGTGAAAGAATTTAAAAGATTTTAAAGATTTTATTTTTAAAGATTTTATTTTTAAAGATTCAGGAGCAGTGGGTTGTTCATCAAGATCTGGAAAGGCAGTTCTGAATAAAGCTGCAGTTTATCATGGAAGAGCGTGTCGGGGTGCATTCTTGTCAGATCACCTTGGTTGTCTTCCCTCCTTACGAGGGACTGAAACAATTTTGGGACCATATATGATTTGGTAGTACTTTTCTGTTACAGATGTAACTTCTCTGGATATATGTTAATTTTATTTTTTTTTTTAAATCGATAGAAATAAATCTTACTTATCTGCAAGGAAAATATAATCTTGAGCCAAGAGACACTGAATTTGGTAAAAGCAACATGGCTTTTTTTAAAAAAAGTTTTGGGGATCTGTACACTGCTACATTCTTGCTTACGCCTGTCTGCACAAGCAGCAAGCAATCAACAACAAAAAAACCCTGAGCTCTGGGGTCCTCGGCACATGAATATAGTATTCCTACAGTTGCAGAGCATTCCAGGCTGTAATCTGGAGTCCTATAGCTGACAGACTGAGAAGACCGTATTACAGCTATATCAGAGTCCTGTGTGGTATATTTGTTAGAAATAATACTGCTACCCTCCATTTTCTGAGCAATCAAAAGCCTGTAACAAATCATCTCAGTAGGCACTTTTCATATTAACCTGATGGGAGCTGTCAAAGCCAGTGCTACACAATGTGTTTCATTAGAGGAGATACCTCTTAATAAGTCTATTTGCTAAGCACCTGAAAGAAATACGCCAGACATGCCATTCTGAGAGACATTGTGGTCTGCATTCCCATCTCAGATTCTCATGATAATGAATATGCTGTAGCATGGTACAGTTCGATAACATTGCTTTTCTATCAATCCTGTCCTTTTGCATATTTTTCAAAGTATAGATTCTGGGAATGTACAGCTTCAGATCAGGTTTGGTACAGTTCCTTTATAGCTAACCAGGTAAGCACTTCTCCATTCACATATATAGAAAGAACCTGCTTGGAAGATTCTTCCTGAAAACAATTTTCTTTTTAAGAGAGAAGCTAAATGATAAAATATTTTTATTTGGGTGTCCCAGCAACATAAAATCATCAGGCTTTTAGCCCTGAACTGGACTGCTTTACATTTTTTCAGGATGGTCCTGCTAGCATTCCTGTCCTCACATCATTTTCTCAGGACTCTGAATGTTCTCATGTATGGTTTTCTTTTATAGAAATCTTCCACTGAGCCAGTACGTTCACTGTGCTTTCTCTTTTGTGCTTGGCAATTGCTCAGTTTAATAGCTTTTGCTGAAGACCGGATTTTCAGTAGCTGTCATCTTGAAAGTGTAAAACACATCTTGATTCTTTAACATACACTATTCCAAAATGATGGTGCAACTGTTACCCCAAATTTCTGAAAATTTTTAGAAGAGGATTTTCTATCTTGATAGCTTGTTCAGTACAGCTACTCTAGCATAGTTCTTCAATGCTTTGCTTCTACGTTTTGTTCTATTTATATTTAGGTTTTGGTTTTGTTTCAATGGGTGATTTTTACATTAGATTTTCTCTTGGTTATTGGCGCTATCAGGTATTATTCTAGAAGGAATGAAAATATCACATACCCATATGAAAGAAAACAACTGCTGTATTTTGAATTGTTTTCTTTTCTGACTAGCAGGACTGCAGTTAAAAGAGACATGTGTGATCTTAGATCACAAAAATACCCTCTGAAACCTCAATAAAATGCCATTCATAAGGAAGATTTTATTGCTGTTTAGAAAATATTTTTTTCAGCCAAATGGTGCAAGTCTCTTGAGCAGAGAGTGACTGGCTGTGTGTGATCTGTTCACAGGGCAGTTGGCTCGTGCGCTGGAGTTAAAGGTAAAAAGAACAGCACCTTTGGGACTTCTTCCCACACTGTTAGGGCCAAATTCAACATGTTGCAGGGAGAAGGAATCCACATTGAGGCCTAATCAGCCATTTTATAAATGTCATTTTTGGCTTTGCATCTGTTTGCTCAATTAACAAAAGCAGAAGAAAAAATACAACAGAACAAACTTATTTGTTGAACTACTGAATTCTTTTATTAAGGTCATTAAAGCATTAGTATTTTTCTTAACAAAGGAACACCGGTATCATTATTTTGTAGATTTATTTCAGTGTTCCCCTTGAGTTTGTGTTTTAAATGCTTGTAGCTTCAATCAAAAGTAAAGGTTGCAAGGTATTATGGTTAAAGGTTTCTTTCCTAGTTCCATTGCTGTCAGCTTTCAAAAATCTAGAACTTGACATATAATTAATTTGATATTTAATCTTTGAAGCGTGATTTCAAATTTGACGTCAGTGTAACTACAGTAATATATTTGTTATTTTCATCACAAAACTTGCTTCCTAGTAAACAGATTCTGAACAGTTGGGGAGCTGCATATTAGTTTTATTAGGGGGTTTTTCAGCTGCAAATTTGTGGGGTGAATCCATGTAGCAGATTATATCTGCAAAAGTGGAATTTGACATTAGTGAAAACATCAGGTGCTATAGGTGTTTTGCCTGAAGTTTTTTAGAGTATCTTGTAGTATGTTGTATCTGTCTGAAAGCAAATCTTTGGTTTCCTTGATTTGGTATGGACACATTGCTCTAAAATGAAGACAGTGCTGTTAATCTGTTCTGTTAATCCCTCAATTTTAGCCAGTTGGTTAAATTGGTCTTCCAGTTATTTTGAGAATATGAAGACAACACTATATGACTTCACCATTGTTTGTGTTTAACTGGGCTGCTCCCTCATGACTGGCCAGCAGCCTGGTTTATTCCTGTTTTGTTCAGTCAAGCAATTGATAGGAAAAAAATGCTGTTTACCCTGAAATGAGTTAGTCTGGTGGTGGTTAGAGCATGAATCTGAGACATGTGCTTATCAGCCTTAGTTAGCTTTCTCTTCCTGCTAATGTATTCATTATGTACCTTTCTCTAAATTCATGAACTGTTGATGCTGCATCATTTCACTTGGAAAATTGTTTCCAGAAAAGCATTTTCCCTGCTGATCGCTGAGAGATAACGCTTCACAGTGGAAGCACAAGTAGCATTTGGGTTCAGTGTGTATGGTATTGACTCTATTTCTTGGTCTTCAGATAGACTGAGTCAGAGAGATTAATATAACAAGATAAAAACTTTTTTAAAAAATTGCACATTGTATGGCCAAATTTGGGAGGTTGTTGTGTTAGTTGACACGTTTTATCTTAGAGAAGCTTGACGTGCATTTGAAGGCCTTTAGTCACTCACGTAGATAATGCTTAACACTGAGGAGAGATGACAACTAGTGTAAGATCTGCTTCTAGTCTTTGACTTCCACACCCTCTGACTCACACACTATTAAGCTCCTGTTCTTAAAATTTGGGGCAAGCTGGATTCCCATAGCCTTTCTAGTCTTCATCCCTTTGCCCCCCTCCAGTGCTGATGTAAACGCACACTTTGTTTTTAAAAATCAAAGTTTCCTAGCTTCAGGAAATGAAGTCCACCCTCCCCATCTCTTAAAGCCACTGTGGGACTTCTTGTCTCACATACAGCAGACCAGTTAAATTTTCAGGGTCTGTTAATATTTTCGTTGGCATGTTCCCTTGTCATATAAATGACACAGAACAGCAAGGAACAGTCTAACAAAATGATGAGAGTTTGTGGGAGGAGAGCTCACAGCAGAAGAGGTAACTGCTGGAGTTTGCCTGCTGTGCATCCGAACAAGAGCAACTCATTAAAAGTATGTTGATTAGTCTTTTAGCTCAGATGCAATGTGCAACAGAGATGGGCATATTAAACTAAGCTGTTTGAAAAGCATAATGAAATTACTGTTTATTTTACTAACTTAATGCTCCATTTATTGAGCTTAGTATAACGTTGAAGAATAGTGGCAAGCGACTTCAGAAGCTGAGATTACTAGATACAACCCAGTGAAGCTAAGGAAGAGGCCCAGATAACCCAACCTTATTTAAAAAAAAAAAAAAAAAAAGGGAAAATCCAACCATACTAAATTCCTTGTAAATCTTCAGCACTGTGTAAATTTTCCTGATCCTAATTTTTCAATATGTAAGATAGGGAACTTTCTTCAGCCTTTGGCAACTTTCCTTTGACCATCGGACACCCAGTTATGGTGATGGGACTGTGTGATGTGGTCAGTCCTGTTTTCTTCGTCACTTATTTAGCTTCCTTTCATCACTTTCTTCTTCTTGAGGTTAAGCAATTACACTTTCCAAACACTGCCATTATTCTCTGTGGTTTGGTGAGCCACCACTGGTAAGGTAAAGTGAATTTTGAGCAACTAAAAGCTAAAGCAAAATATTTCAGAACAGGGGCTTTTCTTATTTTCAAGTAGCATTTTGGGAAGAGTTCTTTCTCCTTGGCTTCCTTCTGGTATACTTCCCAGAATATAAATGTTTTTCTTTGTGTACCAAAACTACAAAAAAACATCAAACCCTAAACACAACAAGTTGGCTATGTCACTGTGTTTATCGTCTTTTAAATTCATACATTAAGGCTAGGGATACAGCCAGCTAAAATATTTGGTGGGACAGACCTTAAAAACAAAGAAGCAATGAAGGAAATACTGGGGGTAATGCAGTAAGTTGGATACTTTCCTGTAAGTTTTAAATGGGTCCAACTCAGGTCACTGGCATCTCAGTGTGCCATGGTTGTTAATTTTTTTTTTCAGTAAAAATTTCCCTTTTTTTCTCACCCATAGGCTCATTAATGAGCAAGACTGCTGATAAAGGTCTGGATAACTTATCTGAATGTTTCCCGCTGTCCAGCATTTCCTTCTGGAATTTTTTCCCAATAGAGTGTGTTTTGTGCTTTGACTTAAGTTGCTGTAGTATTATAGTCTTTCAAATTCCCATTCCACAAGTCAGTGAATGCGCCCCTCTGTCTCTTAGGACTACAAAGTGCTTTGAGGTCTTATGTAATGATATCGACTTCCTCAAGGTGGGGGGACAGTGGAAAGGGGAGGCGCTGATGTCTCTCTGGTGACCCAGTGACAGGACACAGGGAGATTGAATGGAGCTGCGTCAGGAAGTTCAGGTTGGACATCAAGAAAAGGGTCTTCATTTAAAAGGTGGTTGGTCACTGGGACAGGCTCCCAAGGGAAGTGGTCACGGCACCAAACTTGTCAGAGTTCAAGGAGTGTCTGGACAATGCTCATAGTCATATGATTTAGTTTTAGGTAGTCCTGTGAAGAGCAGGGAGTTGGACTCAAATGATCTTTATGACTCCCAACTCAAGGTATTCCATGATTATATGATCCTAAGACATACATTGTAGAATCTAATATTTCATAATAGAAAGCAAATTGGCAGTTTTAAACTAAATATATTACTTCATTGCATGCAGTTTTCTTTGCAGTTTATCTTTTTAGTAATTTTGGCCATGCATCAGTTTAACCTCTGTTGAGGAGCAAAGTGTACTTTAAAGCAAACGAAGCTCATCCGCTCATCAGTATTAGCAGCTGCAACAACAGTAGACTGACCTGTGGGGGGTGGTAATGCTACGCCGATGAAATCTTGAGCTAAACAATCTCTCTGACATGGCTGACTGACACACAGAAATATTTTCTGAGTGCCTAAGTCAGATGACTAAAACAGCCTGTTTCTATAGCTGAGCACCAGATCTGTAGATTTTTTTCCCAGTGTGTGTATTCATTAGGTGAAACACTGTATGTGTTTATATGTTTTATCTTGAAGCTTCTGGAGGTTCAAATGCATTATAAATGTATATAAATGCTATAAATGTAACTTGGGCTGTTAGGAAAGCACTGTTGTGTGTTAGGTGCGTAACTGACAAGGAGAAATATATTAAAATAGAATGATAAAATTGAAATTAACTTTTGCACATTTTCAGTTAACATTTTGTCACCTTTTATTTTACAAGACCATTACAAGTTATGCAGAAGAGATAAGCAGATGAGGATAATAGCTTAGGCTACATTAACATGTAGCATGCAAATCCATATGAGGAAATAATTGACAGCTGTATATGCTGAAGTGCATTACAGGAAAATATAATAAGTTCAGTATTAAAATACAAAAAATATTCACATTAGTACAGAAAAAAGTAATTTCATAAAAGCTTTAATAAATAGCAGGGCCTATAAAGCACGTAATCTTACTAGAGAGAAAAACTCTTCTAAAGGACACACAGGCAATAAAATGACTTTCCACATTTCAGGAATGCTTGATGGTCCACTGATTTTTCTATTGCTTATATTTGTCTTCCTGCTTTAAAATTATTTTAAAATGTGAAATCTTCTCATTTGAAAGTTTTTATTGCTTATTGTGACTAGTTTAATTAATTCCCCATGGTGTTTGGCTATACTTCATCACTGGTAATCAGGATTTTGAGAGAGAATTGGAAAGCTGTAGCTTTTTTTTTAAGTGATGTAGCTCTGTTTCATTAAAAATTTGATAAAGTCATATAAATTAGTAGTTATTCCCAGTGTCTAGATTCAAAAATTTTATTGATTTTTCAGCAGTCTAGAATGAAAAGATGTGAAATGGTTAATTCTGAAAATCTTGATCCATCTTTAGTTGAGGCAAGACTTTGGTTGGTTTGTATTTTGGTTTTTGTCTTTTTAAATAGAAGCCTGATTTTGATTCTACTTCCTTTTCTCTATTCTGATCTGTTGTTACAGTACTTTGCATGACATATTGTGAAATGGAGAAAAATTCTAAGCAACAGAAAAAGATTTTTCATTTTTGAGTGCTAAATTTTTTAGGAGCTGGACATCAAATAAAGTATCTAAAAATTGCTATTGAAAATGCAGAAGAAATTGTAGCTTCCAAAATGACTGGGATTTTTCACTGTAATCAATGTAATAGATTTTTCTTTCCATATTTTTTATTATTTAATTTATGGGTGATTGAGAATAAACACCTGCACTGAGATAGGTTTGCTTTTGTTAGTTTTGTTATTGTTTTGGTTGGTTCCAGTAATATCCTTCTTTAAAGCTTTCTCTCATCCAGTGTGAACCATTGGAATCACCAGCATTCTTTCTCTCTCTGTAGTCCCATTATGAAAAACCAAAATGTTTCAGTAGGAATATGTACTGAAGAGTAACATTTCAGGCTCTGTATCTCTCAGAAATTCACGTGCTCTTTATGTTATGATGGGAATTCCATGTGCACGTTACAAATTGATGTTCACTTAGTTGGTGTGCATGCTAGCAGTAATGCTTTCTAGAAAACACTCATAAATCTCTAAATAGTTGCCATCGTTGTACTTAATTCATTCCCTTTTTACTATCTTGATCTTGTGCAGTCTTTTCAGTTTTATTAAAAACACTCAAAGATTTATTCAAAACTTTAGTGTCCCTTTAATAGGGTTTTGTGCTATAGATATCTATAATTACATTCAAAAGAGTTAAAAGAACACCATTTGATACCATGAGTGTTGAGACAAGGTGAGATATTTTTTCATCCATCAAACAATTGCAAGCCCTTTAGATTTACAAATTTGAAGTTTCATGTGACCTTCTTAATTGGGGGAATTTTAGGTAATGCCATAGATAGCTGTATCATATGAAAGGTTTATTGCCCAACTTTTGTTGCTTTTTGACATCAGAGTGGTAGCTGTATCCTGCATGTGAATTAAAGTTTCCAAAGTGCATGACAATTAAGAGGATTGATCTGAGTACTACAGGCACTAGGTAATTTCAAGACTTAAATCATTTAAACTGCTTTAGGAAAGCTTGAATCGGTCTCAAAATGTCTAGTTAACATATTAGAAGGACATACATTTTGGTTCAGACATAAGAAGGTGGATGTCAGTAGTTTATCCCTTATAATTACTCCTTTCTTTGAAATACTTAATGTGTGTGAAGTACTGTTGGACCATGGGGAAGATGATCTACTTCAGATGTGTTTTGATGTGGGCTGTGTCTTTATTAATATTGTTGTCTCTTATCTATCCAGTTGATTACAGTAACACAGATCAGTGTCCCAACAGATTAATCTAGTTTTTCAAGTTTACAAAAGAATGAATTTCCCTAATTTTAATTTAGAAGTTGAATAAGAAGTCTTATGTGGAATTGGATGTGTATATGGTATTTTCATTTTCTGCATTAACTTAGCTGTACTTGCTATGTTTATTTTATTGGACAGATAGAACTGTGTATTGTACAAGCTGAGTTGGTGCCAACGTAATATTTCCAATACGTTGTTTAATCGCTGAACAAGTTTGCTTTCAAACTGGGCAACGTGCCCATTGCCAGTGTGCAGCACTGGGTTAGAACAACTTAACAATTATACTGGTTCGGTTTCAAAAGCATCCTGACTCAGATCTGCTGTTAACTGTTGGACAAGGTAGTTAAGTATGCCAATAACTTTTTAACATAATCAGAAAAGGCCTTTCCCTTTTTTTTCATAATCTCTGGAGGCCATCAGCACTTTTTCAGACTGATAGAAGTTTGTTTAGCACCAAGGAAAATTTGCTGTCTTTGCAATTTTCCCAGCTCCACTTGGCTTACATTGCAAAAAGCAGAGCTCGCTGTTGAACCTGCATTTTTTGGGAAGAACTTGAAGCACTGACTAGCTATATGCCACATAATGTGAACATAAATGTATATATTGAAGAGATATATTCTTGGTCATACTTTTGTTATGAGTTCTGAGGAAATTATTAAAGCAATCAGAGTTGTTTGTGATCTGTTCTAGAAGTATTTGTGAAATAAAGAAGAAACATTCTTCACTCTTGGTGTGGATAATATACCAGATAGGAGGCTAGTATATCATTCAGCTTTCTAAACAGTAAATTAAAGAGCCATCTCTACTACTTGCATGATGTTTTGGGGAAATCTTTCAACCAAAGAATCTGTCTTTTATTCCAAAATCCAGACTCCAGATATAATTATGGAGAAAAGAGCTGAGGAGGCAAAGCTAGCCTGTTTTGTTTTGATTGGACTAAAAGTTTAGACTGAAGTTCTCTGTGGTCGGGAGGCTGAGATTAAAGGGTCTGTAATTAGATTCAATACTCCATGTGTCTTAATGCCCAGAAAGGCCAAACCCTGTCTGCAGGCAATGGTAGTTGCCAGGATCATCAAAAATAATTCATAGATGCAAGTGAAAAGGAAATTATGCACGCTTTCTGAAATAGTTTGTTCTTACTTGCTTAGCCTTGTTTCTGTAAAAAGGAAGGATAGGAAATCCCTCTAAATAGCTAGTAAACAAGTAGAACCCAATGTTGAAAAGAAATAGTTTTACTTCTGGAAACAGATTGCCTAGATCTTTTAAGTAATCTGTATTCAAGTCATCTTTCATTAGTTTTTCCTTTTGATCCTCCTATTTTCCTTAGATTAGATATAGTGGTACCCAAAGTAAAATAGGATGTTAGATTGTTATGGCTTTTCTATGTACCTGTGTGTGTGAACACAGAAAAGATTTCTGCCACATTGTCCTAGAAGGGCAGGTGCATCTTTGGATTAACAGTTTATAGCAAATGATAATTCTAGGTTTTGTTTCGTAAATGTCCTCATTAAGGTTAATAGTAATGAGCAAAAAAGAACCATTCTTTTGTCTGAATTAACAGCTGAGGATAGCACCTGAGGATGAGTTTGGTGTTGGTGATGACACTTGAGGACTCCACTCTTCCCCAGCCCAGATCACCAGCGCCGGGCTGATGGGAAGCGAGTTCTGGACTGCTCTCTGAGTGCACTTCTCTTTTACAGGCAAGTTAAAGATCAAAATAAGAAAGTAGCAAATCTGAAGCACAAAGAGCAAGTGGAGAAAAAGAAGAGTGCACAGATGCTGGAGGAGGCCAGGAGGCGAGAGGATAATCTTAATGACAGCTCCCAACAGCTTCAGGTAACATGGGAATTGAATTAAATGTGGCCAATCAGCCAGGCTTAACTACCTCGCTCTCTGCTGCACCTGTACCTCCTAATCCATTTTCATAGCTGTAACGTAAGAAATTTGTTACTGATGGTTTAAAAGGGCACCTCTATCTCAGAGCACTTCAGGGAAAGCCTTAGTTGCCTTTATAGTTTACACTTTTTTTCATACAAGGGAAAAATAATTTTAACTGTCGACTCTGTTATTAAGTGCATCACTGAAATAATTTTATCATTTTGGCATTGAGATTGGTGTGGTATTTCTTCACTGCTCTTCTAACAGCCTTTTTTCTTTAGCTGTTTTGTGTATTTTTCCAGCTGATTTTACCTTGTATTGGTGCCTTTTCTTCAGTAAATGAAAGATAGCAAGTAAGTATTCTTATAGAAAATTATAAATATTGTGGGGTCACTGGAGGACCGTGTTTTCTGTGTTTCTTGTTTGACAGTGAAGCCCTGCTTTATCTCATGAATTCTTGGTATGCTTCCTAGCCTGTTTGCTTTATTTCTGAAATAAGATGCTGCTGCCCTGCAAAATTATCTTATTACCTCAAATCTACCTAGGCATATGAAAGTCACTGGTATGAAAGCAAGTCAAATATTTTTTGGTGTGCTACATGTTGATACTAGCTGTAGATGGTTTATCAAATGGTAAGTTTTCAAGTGCTGTCGTAAAAATGTTAAACTGTTGCCATGAAATGAAGATACCATGATGCTAATTGAAAAGATAATATTTTGCCTGTGATTTATTTGATTTGCAAAAATAATTTTCCTTTTGGTGAGTGAAAATAAACATGGAAGCAGCACTCTACCCTTGAGGTCTTCTAAAATTATTTTTTAAATCTTTAGAGCGTAAGCTTTCTCATAGGTGTTTTCATTTGTTATGTTAGGCTAAATCCTGGTTCTTGTTACCAGCTACATAGCTTAATACATCTACAGCGAAGACACAGAATAAATCCTAATATTTCACTAGCAAAGTTAAGTGCCCTCCTTCATTTAAGCAGACACTTCCTTGCTCTCTTTTGTGGAATCCCAGGGGGAGGATTTCAACTGTTTAAGAACTTTTGAAAGAACAACAGAAACATGTGTCCGTGTGGAATGCTTGCAGATGCACCATTTTGTGGTTTTCCCCCTCAATTCCACTCCTGTAGGTGCAGGGCACTGAAATAGTTAAGCTCGACGTGTATGAAAATGATTTCATAACTGCAGACTTTAAAAAGGCGGGGATGTGGGATTTCTACATCTGCTAATGGGTTTTGTGGCTGTAGTGCAATGGCAGTCCACAAGGCTCTCATTATTTGGCAGCTTAAGTTTAAATAACACATTCCTCCTTGTATTAGTGAAATGTCTTTAAAAATTCCTAGAACTAATAGAATATTTGGTTAGATTTCTAATCTGTGTTTGAATAAATTTATATTGTAAGTTTGAAAAGATGTGGTACTTGATATTTGCCATGCAGTTGTTATGCATTCTGTTTTTATCAAATGGTACCATTCCACAAGACCATCTTCTTTGCTTTTATATAGTACTTCTAGATTTCTAAAAGGTATGGCTTTCTTTTCTGTTTTGTTTTTTGGGGTTTTTTCCCCACAATTGTTATTTTCTTTTTTATTTCTTTTGCACAAGTGAAATATGATGGAATTTGTTTTCTTTCTGCTCTTAGTTACGTACTAAAATTGCCTTTTTTTTTTTTTTTGAACCAGTAAGTTATGTAATGCGTTTAATGTAATGTGTAACATCTACACGTAACAATGGACAGACAACGATATATGAATAACATAGTTAGCATCATTTTACTCTTAAGTATTTCCTGTTTTTTAATTTCAAAGTAACCAACTTACATCTGGGAACATGAAACAAATGACTGGTTTTCTCTTTTGAGGAAGCCAAGTTGTTTGAGATTTTTCTCTTTTTCTCCAGTGCTACTCTGCTTTAGTTTGGTGAACCTAAATTTGGGAATAAGGATAGCAATATGTGTAATTTTATTATCTTTACCTTTTTACGTTCAGGCTTTTTAATTAGAGATGTCTATACAGTAGTACATATTTTTTTCCATTATGTATCGTGGTTTAACCCCAGCTGGTAACTAAGCACCACACAAACTCTGGCTCACACCCCTTCCCCCAGTGGCACCAGGAGGAGAATGGAAAAAAAATTGTGAGTTGAGATCAAAACAGTTTAATAAGGTAACAAAGGAAGATAATAATAATACAATAAAACAAGTAATGCACAAATGCCATTGCTCATCATAGGCAGGGAAAAAAAAACCCAAACCAGATGCCCAGTCTGTTTTTGAGCAGCAGTCCTGCCTCCCAGCTCGCTTTCCCAGTTATATGTGGATCATGATGTTTTGTGGTAGGGACTATTCCTTTGTCCAGCCTAGGGCAGCTGTCCTGGCTGTGCTCTCCCAGCTCCTTGTGCACCTGATGGAGTCTGGGAAGCTGGAAAGTCCTTGACTCGGTGTAGACGCTATAATTATCTAGAAACAGCTAAAGACATCAGTGTGTTATCAACGTTAATTCTCATCCTAAATCCAAAACACAGCCCTATACCAGATACTAGAAAGAAAATTAATTTTACCCCAGCTGGAACAAGGACACTTGTGTTTTATTCTGCATTGGTGTCTGTTGTTTTCTATATAATTATATCCAAGTATGCCTGAGATTAAAGGCAGATGTTATTAAATGCATGTAAGGATTCGATATTCAAGTGGGATGTGATAGTCAGCATTGAAATGTGTAAGTTATCATAGTATTAATATTAGTTGATTTTTCCCTAGTGCCTTTCCTGGTTTGGTGAACCTAATTGTCCTGTTTGGGTGGGCTTGATTTTAGAGAGTCTTTCCCCATATTCAACACAAGGCTGAAGGGAATGCTTTCATTCACGGATGAAAAAGGTCTGTATGCTCTAATAAAAATATCAGGCTAAGGTAAAATATGAAGTGTTTAACGACAAGTGACAGGTTCAATAAAAACTCCTTCCTTTAGAAGAGCCCTCTCCTTATAGCCTCCTTCTCCCAAGGACTGCAGCATTTTGGTTTCCTGGAAGTAAAATTTACCCAGGACCACATTTCAGTTTTTTGAGTTAGTGAATCCTGTCTTCTCCATAGGCTCTAAAGGGAAGTGCATTCTGATCAATTAAAAAAAAATTAACCTGAGAAGAACGTAGGGGTGGGTTGGTTTTTTTTTTCGGTTTTTGGGGTTTTTTTCATGCAACCATTGTTGGCTTTGGGGTCAGGACACACAAGCACCAATTTCAGATAATTTTGGTCTTGGTGGTTTTGGCTGGAATTAATAATACGACATTATGAAATGCTTAAAAATATATGATCTGCATGTTGTTCGGTTGACCGTCTGCAATCCAGACAAATAAACACGCTCCCGAGCACATACTCCACTCCTCCTCTCTCTGTCCCTAACAGGCATGTGGTTTCTTTCTTCCTGAGTCCAGTAACAAAATGTTCGTTTATTCAGAGAGGTCTGATGATGGAAGTTTTGGTATTTTGGGGAGTGGGGGAAGAATGAAAACCATAATGTCTCAATTCTAGTGAGATGGATAAATGGCTTTCCAAATTTGTCTTTTCCTCCTGGGTTCCCTTAAACCACAACTCTCCAGAGATCTGAGAGGTTAACGAGTGTCTGGTCTATAAGCAGAATAAAAAAGAAAACAAGCTGTTGAGCTGGAAGAGAAAATTTTTCTTCAAGTAGCTAAAGCATGTCTATTGTGAAAAGGAACGGATATGCTGTCTTGTCCTAGAAAGGGCACATTTAGTGATGTTTCAAGATATTTGAATGAGTACTTGGAACTGACATCTAGAAGATAGTATGCATATTTTCTTGTCCTAGTACTCCAGAATATTCCAGAGTTTTCAGGAGGAATTTCCAGAATATCTTGTGGCATGGAGTTGTCTGCTGTATTACAACAGCTGTCCAGCAATCTCTAATTGCTGTGGACAAATTGTGTATCCAGTAGCTGTGTAAAACATTTGAATGTTTTAATGAACAACTGTAACACCAAGTAAAATTATTTTCTTCTTTTTTCACATCCAAGTTTAGATAGTTTAATGTATAATTCCTAATCCACTAACTATATATGCAAGCATGTGTAGTTTCTTCCTTGTGATGATATAATTCCTTTAGAATGTTAAGCATTAAACAGGAAAAATATCCTTCTAGTGGAAAGAATTAAATTTTCAATCCAAACAAATGTGCATTTTTTTTGTTCAATAAAAATAATTTTTTTTTTCTGGGATCCAGAAAAAACTCCATGAAATGAATAGGTAGCCAAATATCTTTTCATGAAATGAACTTTCTAATTTCATTAAATACCAGGGCCTATTTGTTTTGAGGTGCCATAGCATGTACACACAGTCCGTGTCAGCATTAATAAATCTGAAAATGCAAACGAAGTCCAGTACATCTGGTCTTAAATTACTGAAGAATTTCCTCTTGACATGCTATGTCAATTTGGTAATTTGGAGGGTAGGGTGGCTGAAGTTTTTTCATCTAATCTATGATGGCTGTACTGTGCCATGATGATGGTTTTTCATCTTTCAGCTGTTAGTAAAGAGAGATTGTGCTTCCCTAGTTAATCTACGAACTTGCTTTGGACAGTGTATAAAGCTTCTGAAGAAATACGTAGATCTAAAAAAAGTTTTCCAAACTTCAAGATTTCCTCCATAACTTTATTGGTATCACCAGCTTTGAAGCAAATTGATTATGCTGGTTAAACGGTGTTAAATGTTTTGCTGGGGTAAGTGACTTTCACATGCTGAGTTCTTGGCCAATTTCTCTTCCATATGGGCTACTACTGTCATATCAGATTCCAGCCTTGCCTATCAGCTGAGTGAAGTATACTTTCTTTATCCCTTGGATAGCACAGCTTAACATGTTAAGGCCCATGAACCTGTCAGCTTCTCCATTTCAGCCTGGTAGAAATCTCTTCTTTCACATCATCTTGCATCTGCAGAATTTATTCCAGAGAGCAATCTGAAGTATCAGATCTGTATTTTCTCATTGACTTCAAACCCGTGTTTGGGACTTAGATCAAAACATTCTTTTTCTCCACCTTTCTCTGCCGGTACTTGTTAGACATTAATTACATCAGGGAGAAGTTTCGGTCTCCTTGGATAATCCCCCTGTGCTGCCCAGCCTTCTAAGTGTTAGTGGTACCATTAGCACCTGTTCAGGTTGCTATAATGTCACTAAATGGTATGTTCAGTTCTAGGTTGTCCTTCTTCTGTTCTCTAGAACAGAACTCATGACATAAAGCACTGAAAGGATATCAGTTCGCTTTCCAGTTCAGTTTTAAAGACATTTATTGAAGAGAAAACTTTTTCCTGTCAGTCACCAGATCATTCTTAGCTCACCATAAAGGATGAAACTTAACACTGTTACATGTTCATGGTAATTAAGAAAAACATATGATTCTGAGTTCACAAGTTCTGATGGGAATCCGAATCGTACTGTAGGATTTTGGTTAGTGAAATTGCAACGGGTATGAACAAATACAGGTTCTAAAGAATCATAAAAATGTAAATGCAATAAATGTATGAAAATTATTTCTCCTTTTTCATTTGGGCTAGAGGCTATTGTAGCCAGTTTAGGGATCAACTGACCCTCCAACCCTCTCTCTGAGGCATTCTGTGACAGCTGGTTATGCATTAGAAAACAGGATATACACAGGCAGTAGAGACTTGAATGCATAGCGTGATTTGTTAGTGATTTGATATCCCAGTAACAATTTTAATTTCCATCAGCTTTTGCAGTGTGTCACAGAAAATGCAGTGTACTACAAACTATACTTACTCGGAGGGTTGTGATTTTCAGCACAGTCTATGCAGTTACTTTGGACACAGGCAAATATTTAACCCTGGCAGATGCTTGGAGAAAAACTAGCTCTTGTTCTTATCATGTCATAACTCTGCCTGTCAAGAGAGCTTTTCCTAACTTTCCTGAATGTCTGGGAGACGTTCCAAAAATGATGACCTTTTAGCTAGGCTTTTTGTGACTTATAGTGAGAGGAGGTTTCTTGGGGGAAGGGGTGGGGAGGGGAGGTGTACTTTGAATTTTAGCCTTTTTTCAGGAATTAAAAATTCATAATTGAACATTCCAGGATACGTCTACTTATATGGCATAGGTAGTGTATGGATGATGAATAGACAGCCTCTCTTCATATTATCTGTGTGAGGAGGTAATATGGTAGTTATGGACAATACTCATGTATTCTTAATTTGTAATGCTTTCTAATGGAACTAAGACTTAGGCATTTTCACAGTGTTAATGCCTTATTTTTTATCATTTAACATCACAGAAACAGAACCGGAAAGAAAACAGCAGAGAAGTACTGCGCAGTACCAAAAATGAGTGCAGAATACGGTGCGCGTTAAAATGAGCTGCTAGCTAAAAGGGAAGGTTTCTTACCTTTTCTCTATGGAAGTTGTAAGTACAACTTCATTTTGAGGAAGATCATGAAGACTTGCTCATAGATGGCTGTAAGTAAACAGAAGAAGATAGGAAAAATATCTTGACAAACAAGAAGGAATGAAGTCAAGCCCTGCAGCATCTGCCTAGATGAGATCCTGTTCATAGGAGTATTAGTCCTTTTCATGTTGCATCCTTTTACACATGGATCTGTTAGACTTTGCAAGATAGTAAATTTTGCATTTACTTAAAGGAAGCTCATTAAGACAAACATCGATGCACATTTATCTTGAAGAGTATTTACCTGAGTCTGTTTTCTAATATCAGGTTTCCCCAATTTTCCATGCAGAAATCTGATATCTATTTCTCTAAACAGCCGCATGCAGACAAGGTATGTAGTAGTATAGATGACCATTTTTAAAGTGTCAATTTAACTCTCCCAGTTCTTAATTTTCTTGGATTTGTGAGATTTTGGTGTGTTACTATATTTACAATGTAACCTGTGAGCCATGAACAAATTGTGGAGACAGCACTGTCTCCAGTAAAGCCATTTTTTTCTGATGAATATTTACAAGGTCTGAGTAACTTTGTTGTTGCTTATTATGCAGGCTTGCATGTTGGAGCATCAACAAAACTAAAATACCTTTGAACATGAAAATTATTTGTCTCTAAAACAAATTTCTCTGTTGCTTTATGACTTGTTCAGAAGGGATGTGGGTGTTTTTCCCCCATCTAAAATACAACATATATTTCTGAATATCAGAATAAATATGACCTTGTTCTTGGATTCGATATAGTGGCTCTTATAGAGACAGCATCTGTCATTCTACATAATGGATGTTTATGACATTAAATACATTGTTAAGGAATTAGGTTCTCCTATGTCTGACCAGAAGAGAGCACTCCTTACAGAATACTTGTTCCCGTAACATTTACAGAAACTAAGCTTGAAGAGACTTGACATTTGGAATGGATAAGCGTATCCCTGGATAGACATTTAGCCATCTGCTCTATTTGTTTTCACTTTACGGTTTAGTTTACCATCCATGTATTCTGTTCAGGTTAGATGTGTTCACTGACTTCACATCTTTAAAAATGATGAACCGTTTGACTCTGCCTTCTTATACAACGTAAAAATGCTCTGCAGATTTGAACAGACAGCTGGAAAAGTTTTGTAAAAGCCGCTATTTGCAACTAGCATTAGGCAGTCTCCCAATTAACCCAGTATTTCCTTAACTGCAAATTGAGATTTGTAGTTAGAGAAAGCCATTATATGGCTTGAGATTTAGTAGAGGAAAGAGGACTGCCTACATCCTAGTATTTCTCTGTGATCCATCAGGAATATTATTCTCCAGACACACTTTCACCCAGTCTTTACTGCAGAAACACGAGGTGGCAGTGGAAGATGAAACCTGCCATTTGCACTCTCTTGCCTGTTTGGCAAAGAGCAGGGTTGGTACTCTTTAGGATATGCCAGAAACTAAGTACAGTGAAGACTGGACAGCTGAATGTGGGCCAACAACCTTAACCACTGGATGTTTTTTGCAAGGATTTTTTTTTTCCCCTCAAGATTAGTATCCGAGTTCAAACTCCTTTCCTAAAAACTGTCAGAGAGATTAATGTAACTGTTGACAACATGGTGTGGTTCCTGTGAGGAGGTCTCTCCTGAGAGTCGAAAACATTGAGGGCCAGATTTAAGCAAAACAATAGGAGTACATTCAAGGGGGAAGAACAGCTCTCTTTTCATTTTGGTGTCTTATTTCATGAGTCTGAGAAACGGCAATAAATTTGCATTTTTTCCCTCTTCTTGTGCCTTTTTTTTCCTCCCTTCAGCTTTTTTTTTTACTTGCTGTGCTGAAAATTGTTTCTAACTCATCTCTCCCCAAGAATAAAAATGTCCAATTGCTGCAGCTCATTTCAAATCCTATTGTTTAATAGAATTTCTATTCTGCCTTATTCCAGTTTGGCCCAATAAAAAAGGAGAGGGAGGTGATGGCTTCAAACCAAACAGAATTAAAAATTTTATTTTTTTAAAATCATACACATGGATTGTCTTTTAGTTCTATACCTGTGGCAACAGATCTTTCAACATATCCTTTAAAAAATTCCTCTAACTGATTAAGTAGTAAGTCTAATTCTCTTCATTCTAATACACTGCTGTGCCTTAATCTTGCTTACCAAACTGCTCGAATTGCCATCACTCTTAAACTACTCCTTTTTTTCTATACAAACAAGCCTAGTCTGCCTTTAATTAGCAGTTTCCCTATTAAATTTTCCTCTTTGGCTAAAATTTACACTCTTGGGTTATATCAGAACAACTACTCTTACTGTGATGTGCAGGTATTAGCTGGGGTTGAGTCAGAGTCTGTAAATTGTCTATTCATTCTTGACAGAAAGTATTGTAAGGTAATATAACCCAGCTTTTAGTATTTCGCCCTTTAGCTGTTGAATTTTCTTAGTGGAATGCACATAGTGGGAAAAACTCACTGTATTGGCGTGGCTTAGTCTTTTACTGATAATTAAAGGAGGATTATCTCTTTAACATTCTAGAAAATGTCTACAGTCAGTTAAAATTCATCAATAAATTCAGCATGTGACACTGTTTTGTTGGTGATGTTTGAAGGCAACCTCAGTCTTGATATATTTGAGGTCAGATAATTTTCCAAAGCAGGGAGTGAAAAGCAAGGGCAGAAATGCTAAAGGAATTCAGTGTCCCTACAACAGCTATCCATGCCATTCTAGTGCACAGCATTCTTCTCACGCCAATCACCACCCATGTACTTTTCCCCCTCTTGAAGGAGTACTCTTAAACTGTAAAGGTTTTTTGCATTGTAAGTGCATATGTCTTTATCTTCCTATGTTATGGAACAAATGTTTTATGCTGGGGTAACATGTCTGGTTAAAAATGGCAAATGAATGACTTTCTATAGATGGGACTAATTTTCTCTGAAGTTTTGAATTATTTTTATTGAGCTACTCAGGATGTTTAAATAAAAGAAAACCTATATAGCTCCACAAGTATCTTGTAACTAACTCATGGATAAAATAGGAGATGAAATGCAGTCTGAGTGTGTATTAATATATGTCAGGAGAAAAAATCTTAAATATATGTACACAGTGGTAAATTCTGATCAAGCTGTATTACCATATGACAACAATCTTGGAATTAGAATACATATTTTCATGAAAAAATATTGGTTAGCAGAACTCTTAAAACCCACAATCTTGAGAAATGGTAAATGACAAAACAGAAAACACTACTATGCCAGTGCATCCATCAGCAGTGCATTCACCTCTTGAATAACAAAAAAGTGATGTGGGCCACCCACCACAGAACGGCTATGGCAAAAGTAGAAGAGGTAAAGAAAAAGAAGAAAATAGGAAACTTTAGGATGAGCTTCTGTTCAAACAAACTTTAAATAAATTTAAACACTTGAAAATGTAAAAGAAATTAAGACGAGCCAGGGAGTACTTTTTCCAGCTGTGCAGGCTGGGAACAATAGATGATCATTTTGGAATAGTTAGGGCTAAAGAAAAACAGTAGCTATTTTTCTCTTTCCTCTGAACTAGTTCAGGCTTTTATAGAAACAATTGGAATTTAACACAAAGAGGTGAGAATCTCTCAGAATGTGAAGAGTTTGTACTTTCTCATCCCTTTAGTTTTTATGCCAATGAATTTAAATGGCAATTTTAATTCACCTCTTCAAACGTTCCTACAACACTGAACTGAAATGCTTCTGTAACACTGAAAATAAACCATGAAGCTTTTCTTTCCAAATACTTAATTTCAGTGTTTTTAAACTCATTATGATTATGTTAGTATCTAAATGTCCAATTTTTACTTTTTCTTTTCAGTATTCTCTTCTTATCTATTGTATCTTACACGTTTAATGTTCCATACTTACATATGAGACTATTGCTGCACACCTAAGTCATTCCTTTCTTCCAGACTCTTTCTTGCTGAAATTTTTTAGTTTCAGTTACTGTATCCAAGTCATGTTTATTTCCTGTCTTCAGATGTATCCTTAGACTTTCAGATACAGTGGTAAAGCTTTACTGGTAAAAGTATTGAGAACATAAGCCAGTGTTTCATATTTTAAGCAAACCATTTCCCTAAAGTAATATGTGTTTGTTTGGTGTGTAGCTCAATCCAGGTTGTACCAAGACAGATATTTTCCTTGAAATTAATTTTACTTGATGTATCCGGCTCCCAGGGGGATTGCAGGTAGGTTGGGCTGTGAGATCATTCTCACAGATGGTGTGAGACCTACTGATAATTTAACTCTGACATGTGAGATTGTTTTGATGATCTTTACTTTGAAGTTGAGGAGATGGGTGAAGGTGAAAGTGATGATGTATGGTTTTCTTTGAGAATTTTTAACATTAAATAGAACTAATAGTGCTTAATATTAACATCTCACTAGATTGTTAGTCCTGTCCAGGAACTGATGGCTGCTTTAAAAGCAGCATTTCCTAGCACAAATACAGTAGCTGCTTTACTACAACAAAAATAAAGGGGCATTAGACACTGGAATAAATGTATGACACCAGAGGTGATGGCAAGAATTCCCTTTGAAATTGAGCGGGTGAGAGATTCAGTGGAATCAACTGCTGGGTCAACATTTCCTCGGTTGTGGTGAATCACTAGCAATTTTTGTTATATGTTCAGCTGTGAACAAGAGGGAAGACAAAAGAAGTACACTTTCATAGCTGTTTGTCCATGCGTGCTGCTTCTGCAGCTCTTTTTTGCTGAATGATTGAAAACGAGCAAAGAAAGGTAGGTTTTACAACTGCTGTGATATATTAGCACAATGATGATGACAGGAGTGACATTAGCAAGGAGAGTTCAGAGGAAAAGGGCTGTATCAAGGGAACAACCTATGGGTTCAAGCTTTGTAGCAACGGCGCAGTCAGTTAAAACCGCTGCTGTTCTTTGCTCTAATCCCATATCAATTTAGGAGTCTTGAATCATAGTATTGATTTATGTGTGAAGAAGAAATCTTTTTATGGTAGCATTTCCCCAATTGGCCTCCTAAAAAAACCAACCAAACAAAAAAACCAAACCACAAAACACCCCTCACAGAAAACCCCCAACCAGACAACAACAACAACAAAAAACCCCACCAAAACCCAAACCCTGCACAAAGCTCCAAACCAATTACAGATAGCTATTGCTTTTGCTCACTTCAGAGCATTTTCACAGCTGTATTGTCAGTTTCGGTCTCCTTCCAATAGTCCGTGCAGTGACCCACTGTGGTTATATAGAAGCACGATCCCCGTAGGTTTTAAAAAATCAAATGTGGTAATTTGCAGCAGCTGAAGCAGAGTGTTAAAGCTGTTGGCACCCTGCGTGAGCTGCTAAATGGTAAACCTGGTTGTTAGTATTGGCAAGGTGCTTTCAT
Source organism: Zapornia atra (assembly GCA_013400835.1). Lineage (NCBI taxonomy): Eukaryota > Metazoa > Chordata > Aves > Gruiformes > Rallidae > Zapornia > Zapornia atra. The sequence continues at coordinate 49,190 of VZTU01004102.1, forward strand.
CTGTCTAGGTTGTTGCTGATGAAAGGCGCCTATGCAAAACCAACATACATAACTGATGGCTGCGTTTGGAGCGCCAAGCTCAGAGTGACAGGAAAGAAGTGTCAAAAGCATGGCAGCTATCTGGAAGAGACGTTGCCAATTTCTCGTAGGAATAATCAGTTCTGCCTTTCCCTTTTAGGCCTGTGAAATAGTGTCTGTAACTGTCTGTCCTTTTCTTCTACTTCCTCTCCGTTCTCCTTCAAGAAATGGATAAATAATCTCGATTGCAATGGAATTCCTCTGCAGTAGCAGAGAAGGATATTGGAATGACAGAGCTTTATGATGGACATAATTCAGCTAGTGTTGATCGGGATCCTTTCTTACCCACAATACTGCAAGCTTTGTGTATTGCAGATCACTCCTGATGGTGAACAAAACTGCTGTATATTTTGGAAACACTTTCTGAAAGTAACACAACTGAGTGATAACATGTGAAAGATCTTGGTGGGAAAAAAAAGGGAATGGCTGGAGTTGTTCAATTTTTGCAGACATACTGTATAACTGAAATGTTATACAATGGGTACAATGTATGCAAATGTGTACATTTGCAGCAGTTTTCAGGCAATAATAGCAATCTGTACAGGTTTTAAGGACTTTATATGTGTTCAGGAAATAGACAATGTCAAAAATGAAGCATTTCCCTTCACTAAGTTTTTACTGATTTTATTGTATAGCATTGTCATTTCATTGGTATTTGCTGCTGCTTTGTGATCTTTATGTTTAAGAACAGAAATGAGTTCACATATCTTCTAATTAGTGAATTAATTCTATATTTATTGTCTTAGCATATAGAGAAAAGCTTTTTTTTTATACTGCTTTAGTTAGCTTCTATATAAGTAATCTTGATACCACCATGTTTCCCATCATAAATTTGTCATGTTATATTACAGACGTGTTTTACTATCTGGGTGGGGGGTTTCTTTCCTTTACAAGGTAAGTTGCCATGAGGACTTTGTGCAGGGTAGAGCAGCTGCCTGCCTTTTTTATTCTTTGTAGCTTCTTAAGTTCTGTAATTAAACATGTTTTGTGATTTTCTTTCACGTGGTAGTCCATTGTGGTGGTTTAGCCCT
>VZTU01004105.1:5310-22123 GCA_013400835.1 Zapornia atra
CAGATAATGGCAGGACAAGGGGGAATGGATTAAAACTAAAGGAAGGAAGGTTTAGATTAGATATTAGGGGGAAGTTTTTTACAGAAAGAGTGGTGAGGTGCTGGAACAGGCTGCCCAGATAGGGGGTGGATGCCCCATCCCTGGAAGTGTTCAAGGCCAGGTTGGAGGGGACCGTGGGCAACCTTGTATAGATCCAGGCCTGGAGGTTGGTGGCCCTGCCTGTGGCAGGGGGGTTGGAGCTCTATGATCCTTGGGGTCCCTTCCAACCCAGACCATTCTGTGATTCTGTTCCCAGGCACTGAAAAACCATCATATAATCTGTAAAACTGTTAGAGTGGTCACTAACACCGGTTTAACCTGGACCAAGTACCAGCCTCTCAGACAATTTTTGGACATCATCTTTGATTTTACTAAATACAAGTAGTTACCAATAGACAGTTCAGGTGCAGCACACAGGTTGTCCTGTCAGCCAGGCTCAATACACAGTCATTGAATGATCCTGTGCATTTGGCATTAAAATTTTCCAGCATAAATATAGTCGTCACTGGAAAGACTTTTAGATTATTTTATAATATTCATCAATTTCAATGAGAATTAGGTATCCAAGCATTTTTCCAAATGTGCAAGAGCCTTCCATCATTTCAGAAGTATTTCAAATGTGGGTAGTTTTTTGGGTTTTTTTCTAAGAGTCAGTTAAAATGCCAATGCACTGCGCAAGACTGCCAAAAAAGTAAGATTTTTTTTTAAATAAAGCAGCACAATCCCATGGAGTATTTTGCTCAAAGCCACTCTATCTTGCTGTGTGAACAGCTATTCAGACTCATACACTGAAAGCTTTCTTACATCTGCCTCTGCAGCATCTTATCTTTTACATTTACTGAGGCAGCATGCTGGAAAATACGGATTGCCATTTTGATCCCCCAAAATGCCTATGTTTCTTCTGAGCTCTACATTTAGTGTAACATTCATATTAGTCCATAACTGGGATCTTGGGCTCTTCACCTCTTAACATTCACATTTTGTTTGTACTGAAGCCATTTGAAAACTGGAAAATTTTTTTAAGAAATAAACAGTTAGGAAGTAAATCTATTATTCTTTTTAAAAATACCAACTCAATTTTAACAGCTCCACAAAAGTGCAGATCATCAAGGAAATTTATGAGCTTCCAGTTCTAAAAGCTACGAAGTAGGTTGTTACACAAGAGACTAAAAATAGCTGCTATGATTTATCAGGTCCTTATTCCTTTGGGGCTGTTAGAATTAATTTAGTAAAATCTATCCTTTTGTGTTTATCTGGCTAACACAAGCTTTATTATTTTTTCAATAACTCATGAAAATTGTTATATACTCATTTCATAATTTGCAGCATAAGCCTGTAAACCACACATACTAATGGAGAGTTTTCTAACGAAAAGGAATATATATTTTTTTAATGTTACTTTAGGCAAAGAAACGCATTTGTAATGCAAACCGGTAAGAGAATAAGCAATTTAGAGCTATGGCAGAATATCAAGAATGACACTCTCCTTAATGCGTCTCATTACATCCAGATGCTGAAGAACACAATGCTTAATATCATGCACTCATCTCAGGCAATGAAGATTGAAAGCCTGAGCCTGTAATTCTTGAGGCACAACTTTTATTCTCCGCAAGACTGCAGAGTCAAACCATATGTTTCACTGATGTTTTCTTCTGTAGCTCTATTGTATTTTGTTTTGCATATTATGTTAAGTCCGTTCTTTATGCTCTGAATGTAGTTTTCTGACTGCTATCCAGCTACAGTTGTCTTTCTGTGCCTAGTAGGTACTACACATAGCTGGGATAAGAGGCAGGCATTCTTTGAAAGAAAAATGCTTAATCATTCTTTGGTTCCTCAAAAAATCTAATTAACACATCTGTATGCTGGTCTGTGTGACAGACAAAGCAAATATTCTGGCTATGAAAAAGGAAAGTGGAAAGGCCTGGTATTTAAGAGAACTGAGCTGCAATTTGCTGCCTGCAGGCGTAAGGCAAATACCATGTCATAGATGACAGCTTCCGTTTTCATTTAACTGCTTGTAGTAGATTGATGACAAGTGCTTTATGAAATAAAGAGAAATTGCACTGATCCTAGATATGTGCATAGCATATACACACATCTCCTCCTCACAGATGTTTAACTGAGACTGTGTACTCACAGACATTTCTCTTTGCAGCAATATGAGTTTAAGCAGTTGTTCTCATCTTTGCCTTACGCTTGTTTCCACACCTGTGATGCTTTTGCAAACGTAACTGTAAGGCCACTTAGTGAACTGGATCAGTGAATTGATCCAAGTTAAAATAACCATACTGTAAAATGCAGAGACAGACCTTGCCTCTGCTAAGTGCCAGCTTAAGAAATGCATTTAATTTTTTAATGAAAATGAATGTACTGAAGCATCCTCTCTTTGGACATCATCCTATCCTCATTCTTCCTTTCAAAGAAAATACTTACAAAAAGATGATTAAAATGCTTACCAGCTGGAAGGAGGAAGAGGAATCTAACAGTATGTCCATGTGTTGTGAGGCCTTTAGACAGACTCCTGCTTTGCCCAGTCTAATTAATGGAGGTTGACACTAAGGAGAGAATTCCTCCAAAACAATCCTCAACTTTGCAATATAGTTTCCCCTACAGCATACTTTGATGGTATAAATAAATACTGATATCTTCATTTGCAGAAAGTGTCCTGAATTTGTGATGTTTGTGAAAACTTTGATAGACCGCATTTTTATTTCAGTTATTAAATTAAATATAGCTATCAAGAATTAAATATAGCTATCAAGCGAGTAATTGTTATAAAGGATTTTTCTGTACATTATCTGACCAGATTTTGTATATAGATACTCTTTACCAGAAGGTGTTTGACTCTGAAGTCTGCCAGCCTATGTTCAGAACCAAATGCTGTCCAGCACTTTTAGCAGCTGATTGTCCAGAAACCTTCCCTAAGGCCACATCAGCACATTTTAGTTATAACAGCCAAAGACAATGGCAGAGAATACACAACACGGTTTAAAAAGTGTATTTCTCCACAGCCAAACACACTTACACATTACCAACATGACACTGCAGGTTGATCCCCTTAGTGTTCAGTCCTGTTTCTCAGTCACATGATAAATCCGTGAAGTACTAGACATGTATGGATTGCACTTCCTTACCTATTGAGAAACCCTGTGGACATACTGTAGACAACCCTACCCAGCTTTTTCAGGTCCTCAGCCTGTGCTCCAGACAGTTCTGTCCAAACTTTTTTACTTGAAGTCAGAACTGAGGCACATGGTAAGGAACTGATGCATCCAGCTTGAGGCATGAGAAGAGCAAATCCATTAAACACATCCAAGAACTGGCAAACCTCTGCTACAAAAAAAAATGGAGGCCTCCTGGTAAAAGTTACTGTGATAAACATGAGTGACAGAGAACGTTACAAGAAAATTTAATAGACTATTTTATCGTTTTATTCCTCAAACCCTCAATACTCTTTCCAAATTATGATATTTTAAATATTTTGTTGTCATTCAAGTCAAATGAATGATAGCGATACACTTACAACTTCATCAAAACAAGGAAGTGGGGTTTTTTTCTTAAGAAGTTATCTGCTCAAACTTTGTCATAGACAGTACAACCTCAATTGTCAGAACAATTTTCGAAGTCACTTCTTACAGGTCCATTGAGAGCTGCAAATATAAATCAATCCTAGTAACCAATTTCCAAAGTCAGAGTAATTATTATATGCCTGCAAATTTTTTAGGTCTTTCTCTGGTGAAAGAGAATAATAATAAAAAAATATTGCCACTACCAAATCATCAGCTAAGCAGTGCTAAAAGCAAATAGCAATTTAGGCATCACTGTTAAGCAAGAGAAATTGCACCCCACTTGTTGATTTCCAGACTTCTCCTGATAGCAGAGGCACTTAGTGTTGTCTCAATCAAGAGCAACAATAAAGCATGTCAGATGCAAAAAGAACCATTGAACAGTTGAAGCCAGATTCAGTCACAACAGTTCAGAACACAGAGGCGGCAGGGAACAAGGAAATCTTCCATTTCAGTGAGATACCTTATGTGGCTTTTATGTGCACCAGAGACACCATCCCTGTGGAGTGGAAGAAAAGTAAGTGCTTCAGAGCTATGGGCTTGACAAAAATTATGCAGGTAGTTTGATAAGCCCATAATACACTTCCTTCAGCTGCAATGGTTCAAGTGACTGGTCTACTGAAGTCCCTGGCAGCTGCTTCAGCAGAAAACTTTTAGAGAAATTATACAGAACAAAAGAAATACAGACAGATGGAAGGAGGGAAGGACAGATAGATGAAAGGAAGGATGATGTAATTCCATTTCCATTGTATAATTATCTAAGCTTTATCTAATGCCAGTCTCTTATAGAGCTGTGATCAACAACTTGCAGAAAGGCAAGTTAGTTATAAATGAAGACAATCCGATAGGATCCTGTGAGAACAAAAATGTCCCAAGTTGGGTTGTATTTGCAATGTCACCCCAATACAGTCAGCAATGGAGGAAGAGCACATCAATAGGACAGGCAAATCATATTATGGATCATGCACATCCCCTTGTACCCCAGACTGCTCTGGAGAGGGCATGAATCTCTTAAGCCATTCATTTCTGATACCTTGACAGGTAATGCTAAAGAAGAGCCTGTGAAATACTTCTGATCTGTCATATAGAAGCACTGGTTTGATATATGGTTTACTGACTCCTCAAAAAGTAGAGAATATATGTCAGACCAAACTAAAGAAAACAACCAGAGTCAAAACTGTTGTAGAAAGAGTCAGGAGAATTTAAATTTAACTGTAGCATCATTTCTCTGAGAGATGAGAATGGAGATGAGAATTCTCTTTAGAAAAAGAGAAGACTTATGATGTCATTCGGTGTAAATTTAGGATTGGTCCAAAACTCAGGTCCAAAAATGAGGAAAAATTAATAAAATTTTTGACTAAAATTTGAGGTCAATGTAACAAATTCTCTTTGAAATGTGTTAAGGTAGAAATTCATCTGTTTAGCAGACAGCAGAACTACTTTACAGGTTTGTCTTCAACTGACAACCACAGTTCACACTAACAGAGCTGATTAGACCAGACACAAATCAAACACTACTCCTCTATTCATAACAACAGTTAAAATGTAAGCAAAAGGTATTGGCATAATATATATGCTTATCAGAAGGAAAATAACATTAGCTAAAGCCAAGGAAAACTGTAGATTTAAATTTGAAGTGACCAGAAATGGCTTAACAGCAAACTGTAAATAGTAGTTAATGAAGAAATAATTTAATTTCTCACAGGCCTTTGCAGTATGGAGAACACCTGGAGAAGCACAGTTTGATTAAGGATAACTACCAAGGTGTCTGGCAGGCAACTGTCATGCTTATCTAGCCTGTTGGAGTTCTTTGAAGATATTGCTGCTATAAGAGATAAGGAGAATTCAGGGGATGTAATATACTCAGATTTTCAAAAGTATTTGACAAGGTTCAAAACTAGAGATTGGTGGTTGAGGTAAAGAATAAGTGTTAAAATGAACTACCGGATCAGGAGCAAAGGATAAAGTATCACTATAGAAGGAAACTCCTTACAAATTGGAAAGGGGTTTGAGGTCAGTCAGGTTAATAGGCACATGCCAAAGTCTAGAAATACATTATTTATATGACATTGCTTTCTGAACTGAATTGTCAAATATCTACATCATATATGATTACATGCAAAGTGAATAATGAAAAAAGAAAACCCCACAAGTGAATTAAAGTGAATTTCAAAAGTCTTACCAAAAAGCAAAAAAAGTTAAATAATTTAAATGAGACGGCTGACAGCTAAACCAAATGTTAAACAGAGGGAAAAAAATAAAAATGGTGAATGGGGAAAACATCATTTTCAAGAATATACAGCATGAAAAAAGACAAATATCTGGTTACTTTTTTGGTTTGTTTGGGTTTTTTTCAAATGAAATAGCAGGTGACTCTGTGGAGATTATTCTTCTGCCCTACAAGGCAATAATCAGGATGCTGATAGCTCTTGCAGGTATTATGTTAAATGCTGCTAAAGCACATGAAGGATAAAAATATAATATTAAACCAACAGAAATTTCAGTCAGTCAAGAAATATAGGGGCTGTTCTAATCATTGTTGAAGAAACAAACCTCTAAACAGATTTCATTCTTTTGTCTAGGTATACCTTTATACCACCAAGACATTAAAAAGTAAGGAAATTAGGAACAGAATTAGGATTCTGAGAGTAAAATTTTTAAATTTAAAAAGAAGACCAAAAAAAAGTATGTTTCTACAAAAGCCTATTAGAAAATTTACTTTAACAAAAAGGTTGCAAGTTTAAGGAATATCTAGTGGATTATTAATAGTTAACATTGCTACATAAATGCAGACCTACACTCAGCAGACATTGTGTCGATGTAAATCATCAACCAGGTTCAAGTGCCTTTAAATGACTGCAAAAGTAGCCAAAATCCATTCATTCATGTTATCTATCTAGCAACCCTTCTCCCTCCCGCATCGGTGTGCAAAAGTGCAATGCAAATTGGTTAATTTGAAATCATGCCCAAGAATGATTTCTTGGATCATTTGTTTACCCTCCACCCTTCTTCCCATATTTGCCAGTGTTTTGAGTTTGCATGGCAAGGTTTTGAGGCTGTAGGGGTGGCTTCTGTGAGAAGCTTCCAGAAGCTTCCCCTGGGTCCAACAGAACCAATACCAGCTTGTGCTGGAGTAGGTTTACTGGTAGGACTTGTGACCCTGTTGGGGACCCACACTGGAGCAGCCTGTTCCTGAAGGTTGGCACCCCATAAAACGGACCCATGCTAGAGCAGTTCATGAAGAACTGAAGCCCCCGTGGGAAGGACTCACATTGGAGAGGTTCATGGAGGACTGTCTCCTCTGAGTGGGATCCCATGCTGTAGCAGGGGAAGAGTGTGAGGAGTCCTCCCCCTGAGGAGGAAGGAGCGGTAGAGACAATGCGTGATTAACTGACCACAACCCCCATTCCCTGTCCCTTTGTGCTGCTTGGGGTGGGGAGAAGCTAGGGAAATCATTAATAAAATTGAGCCCAAGAAGAAGGGAGGGGTGGTGGGAGGTGTTTTAAGATTTGGTTTAATTTCTCATTCTACTCTGTTTTGATTGGGTAGTAAATTAGACTCATTTTATTCCACATTGAGTCTGTTTTGCCCATGCCACTAATTGCAGAATGATCTCTCCCTGTCCTTATCTTGACTCCTAAGCCTCCCAATATATAATTTCTCCCCTGTCCACCTGAGGAGGGGAGTGACAGAACAACTTTGGTGGGCATCTGGCCTCCAGCCAGGGTCAAACCACCACAGCCATAAATTTACCTACTAAACTTTTCCAGAAGCTTTGCCTGGTCTATCTACCTTTTCCTAGAACCTCTAATCCTAGTAGGTATGACTTTTTTTGCACAAATAAATGTCCGTTTTCTAAATTAAAAAAAAAAAGTGTCAAACTCCAGAAAATTCAGTATTACAGAGAAACTCAAAGGATTTTGCACTAATAGATTTTAGACAAGAGAAGCACGCTGAAAACTCTTCAGATTCTCTTTTGTAACCTTATAATTTATTCTGTATTCTATATAAAATCCTAATTCATGTTAAGTACCATCAGCTGCCTTCTATAAATATAACAAATACAATGGGGTTCAGGAAGATTGCAAATATGATCTTATTAATGCTCTATAAGGCCAGGAATTTTAAATATGTAAATATAGTAAAATAAAGAAAACTTTATTAGCTATTTTTTCTTATTATCATCAGTAGATACATATTGCATATGGTTGACTTAATAGGCTTTAAATATATTCTGCTCAATCTTCGCTTCTACAGTGAATGCAAATGTCTCACAAAACAAAATATAGAAATAAATTTTATAATATATTCTCCAATGCTTTCAGCTCTATTTGTATAGAGGTGCTTTATAACACAATACAGACATTTTAAATCAAAGCAAACCACTTCAAAAGGTACTCAGAAGAGCAATGACATAAATAACACTGTAGGTGTTCTTATTTCTTCCCTACCAGTAATTTCTGTATCCAGTGTACTCAAGCAACAAATTATTTTTTGTTGATTTTAAAGATAACTAAAAAGTTCTGATTGGTTATGAATGTGGAGGGGGAAAAAAAAAATCACATCACAGTTTTCCAGATATAATGTTTGCCACTAATATAGATGCTGTAATCGGGATTTAGTCCATGATATTCTTGTAGGAAGCAGGCTAGAAAACAAATATAGCATGTTTGGCTGACATACAAAGTTTTAAAGTCCATTGATGATAATATGTTGGATCAAGACTGGTTTTTTGATCACAAGTTTTTTTCAATTTAACTAGATAGTAACACATCTATCATTTGCTCTGATGCATTGGGACAGGGTTTGGTCTGCTGGATTAGGTAATCTTTTCATCAGAATTCAGAAATGCTGCAAAAAAAAGTTATGTTTTCTGAAATGCTATATATTTATTAAAAATAATTCTTGTGGGTAAGATTATATACATGTTTTAGGTTTGGCTTTATGTACCAGCTCCTACTCTACTGTTACTTGATTTACTGTGATTTATCATGATTTGATTGGAAAAGAAGACCCATTTCTGAAGCATCAGAATAAAACTCAAAATAGAGAGACCGTTATTTATAAGGATAAAGGTTATTATTCTGATATATCTCCTATCTTTAAACAGTTGTAAGCTTTAGTGGAGAACATGGAAACATTGTTAGACAAGAGAATTCCTTGGGCAACTAATTTATTAGCAAGGTGCTAAGGCTTAGAAATCATAAAATCATAGAAAAAAATTTAAAAGGCCCAAAAAAATTAGCAAATTGAAATCAACCATAGCTTTGCTAGTCAGCCTCCACAAAACCTCAGAGCAAATAAAAGATTAGAAATAATCTTGTCTCCAAAACCCTATGGAAAATATTTTACTGAATAAATTTTGCCTTGCATATGAAGACCCAGTTTTGAGAAAATATTTATTCAGAGAGAATGCCTTATTTTTAAAGTGTGTTTTGCAACTGTGAGCCTCCTAATCAAACCTTACTGATCTCTGAGTATTGGAAATGTTGAATCTCCATTCAGTGACCATCTTAAACCTTTCGAAGATGATGCCTTAAATGATAGGACCAGCTTGATTATACCAAAAATAAATGTGTTTGATATTAAGTTTATCAAATGCATACTTGTAAAGGCTTAATTCATAAGCATCACTTATGTCAAAGCAGCTTTTAAGTATAAACAAATTTGTCTGACACATATGCGAATTGAGGTACAACCCCTTTGTATTGCGAGATAATACATACAGAAAATGTTCTACACATATATTTGTTGTTAATCTTCAGAAAGCAGATACACACACACACACACACACACACATATCTGAAATGAATAAAATTAACACCTTCATTATTGCTTTAGACTGTGTTTCCTTACTCTTCCAAGGAAAAAATATGCTAAATTTACTGGCAACTGGATAAACTGATCTTCAGGATTTTCTCTAATATTTTTAAGTCTTTCTGGTATTTGAATTTTGTTTTCTTAATTTTTCTATTAGCTATGGAAACATTGTATTGTGCATCTAAAATCTTCAAGAAGAGTTTTTGCTTTGTTTCTAGAATAGAAATCTGGAGAACATAAAGTCAAACAGATGAAGGGAAGCAAAATAATTAATAAATAATACTTTACAGCTATCATAATATCAGAGTTGGAGCTGATTCAGAAACCACAACAGAATTATTTTACATCATTCAGTTTATGTCACTAAAACTTGATATTGAAACATTTTCAATAAGATTTTCATCCAGGAAAAAAAAAATCAGATAATCTGGTCCATGATTATTTTTTTAACAGAACAGAAGAGAAATTGGCTGTGCCTCACACCAATAGTCTAGTGAATAGGCTCACTTAGCAACTTCAGGATTTCAGTTAGAAAGGGAAAGAAATGAGATTCTCTGTTACAAGTGAATGCCTTGACTAACCTGGTTTGTCCCTCCCAAAATACCTTGGCCACATGCTGGTGCAAAATAGGATTTTTAGGCTTCAAAATTATTCACAAAACAGAAAATCTTTTACAACCTCTTTGTTTGAAATCTCCTTGCCAAGATAACCACTTACTTCTTGAATTTTAAAGCATGAAAATATAAGACCATGGTAAATTCAGGCATCTTTCACTTGAAAAAAAAATCTTCCTGTAACAATTTGTTATTGGTCAGTAGCTGAACTGTATAGTTACTGTCATACTTAAGAAATATATGATGGACCATATGAAAGCTGAAATAAATCCTCCAGAGTGATTTTTCACAAAGTATTTCGGATCATTAGCTTACTTTCTTTGAAGTTTCTCCAGTTTTCTGCAACATAAGGCTGTTGATTTCAAATGGTACCCCTATATGCTGCATTTTTATTATATAGAGTGTAAAAAGGACAAATACCTCAAGCCTGAGGCTGGGCAATGCATTAGATTTCATTCAGAACCACCACCGAATGCTGATGAAAGTCTACTGAGAGCCTGACATTTTTGTTAAGCTTTTCATGTTTAACAAAAGCAAAGAAAAAAATAAATCCTGATCAATTCTAATCCTGGTTTTTGATAAATAGCAAATAAGATTTACTTCCACACTAAAAAAGATGAGGAAATGTTATATAGTTTTTGTTGCTACTGACTTCACTCTGAAGAAGTGTTTCTAAGGAAGAGAGGTTTGCCAGGAGTGAGTATAGAGAAATTTTTAAATTGGAAAACAGAATTAGAACAGAAAAATAAATTTATAATACCTAAATTATAGCAAAAGGAGGAGAAATATCATGGAAAATACTGCTGTAAGCACCAATATATTTTAGATAGCATTCACGTCCTCAAATGACTTTCATGTCCATCATAGATATACCAAGCGAAATATGAATTCAGGATAATTGATGAGGAAAGAAAAGCTTTTAAAGTTGATGGACTGATAAAAGAAGACACTCAAGTCTTTAGCTGACAAAGAGGATCACTGACTTGAAATAACTTCTTATAAAAGCAGATCGTCTGGTCACTTGTGTAAGATCATTTATGATGCGAAGCCAAAGGTACAATGCTGCCAGATATACAGTACATATCTTCAGATGCCTAGAGAGAAACTATTGCATGTCTGTCACTTTTGAAAGCGAAATAAATGGTCCTGTCCTTCCTATTCATTTTTCAAAAATTCTGATCCAGAAAGCTGAAATGGGTTTTTTTTAGCTAAAAGGTGCATTATTTGCAATACCAACAGTTTAAGCATCAACAAGAAGGTACAAATCACTTAAAACCACATATTATTTACATAATACACAATTGCTAATTCCACTGTATTTACATTAAAATCTTTTTTTCACTTAAAATACTCACTCTGTAAGCAGTTAATCTATATCCTGAAGTTCCCTTGATTTCAAGATAATACTCATATCAAGAGATGGGAATTTTTTTTACATCTTCTTGATAACAATTTTAGCACTAAAAATAACGAGTTGATACAGAACTTCTGACCTTAAAATAATAAGCAAATTTCCCCATTTTTCCTTCAAGATGCATCAAGAGTATGTGATCACTGCTTAAAAGTGTATGCTTAGGTAAATATTGAATACATGTGTATGTTTAAGGCTATAAAGGTCCATCTCTCTGGAAAATTTATTTTCTCTGGGTAAAGCCATTCAATAATTAGTCAGAATAGTCCCCCTCCCAGGTTTCAGCAACAGCAAACACTTCAGAGGAATAAAAGAAATAAAAAATTATTCTCTCCAACTGTCTCCTCACCTCGCTTCCCTAGTTCGCTAAGACTGCCACTGCTACCTGTTGGTTTGGTTGCTGGGTGGTACTGTAGAATCAGCAGGAGTTAGGAGAGCCTGGAAGATTTTTCCCAGACCTGAAACAACTCTGGACAACCCTTTTGGACAGTATATGTGACACGATAACACTGCATGCATCTACAATAAATTATGGCAGTACTGTTCGTTTGGGGATTCGTCATAGCTGATCTGATTAGGCATGACAGAATGATCGACCTTTTTAGATACACTGGAATAAGCAAACTGAGTTCTGCCTCAAGTGTCTCCAACCTTGAACTCCTCCACATGGGTTAACTGCAATTTCTCTCATTGGCAGTTTGAGTGCTTTTGACATTTTTTTATAAGTTCTATGTAAGGAAAACATGTAAAGTTGTTTGACAGCTTGCTGAATACCTCTTGCAGAAAGGGGTACAGTCACTTTTGCCATTGAGGTTGTTCCATAAAACTGCAACATATCAACATTTCTCTTTTGCTTGTATCAGTAGTTCTTTAATGTATAGTAAGAGGTGAGCTGAAATACATTTGAAGAATGATTCGTAGTATTTGTAAACTTACCTATAACATGCAACAAGCTGGTGTTTTGCCACCCTAAGTACAGTTTCAGTACAGCCAGTCTTCTAGGATAAGGATTACAAAAAGTGGGTTGTTTGGTTTGGGGTTTTGGGGGTGGGGGGATTTTGTTGTTATTGTTGTTTGAGGGTTTTGTTTTGTTTTTTAAGAAAAAAAAAGATGTGCAAGTATTGATGTGCAAATATTTCCTAGATGCTTTAGGGTATATGGCTGAAAAATACTGCTGTGCCCCATATATCTTGCTTTTACCAATAATGGTACATACAATGCTTAGTAGTCATCTTGCATCTAAAAAGCTTGAGAGGCTGGTTACTCGTGTGTAAAACTATGAACAAAATTAAGGACCAAAACACTTGCTTAGAGCTATATAAAGCTGTGTTTTAGAAAAGTTATCCAAAACTAGAAGCCTATGAAGATACTGAGCTAGGCACTTAAGTTATAAACAAAATGAGTCAGAATTGTTTGTTTAAGTGTTAAAACTTAATATAATTGCTACTGAAGCACCCTTGTGAAATGGATTACATAACTTGAAGAATAAGGTATAACTTATTTCAAAAGGACTGAGAAAGTATAATGGGAATTGAAGCAGGACTCTATCAAAACATTGTTAGCTGTTACTAAGTTACTGTACTGGTTTTGGTTGGGATAAAGTTAATTTTCTTCATAGTAGCTCATATGGTGCTCTGTTTTGGATTTGTGACCCAAACAACACCAATAATACAGTGATATCTTAGCTATTGCTGAGCAGTGCTTACACGGAGCCAAGGCCTTTTCTGCTTCTTACCCCACCTCACCAGCGAGGAGGCTGGAGGTCACCAGGAGTTGAGAGGAGACACAGCCAGAACAGCTGGCACCAGCTGAGCATATGGCATCATGCTCAGCTTATAAAGCTGGGGGAAGAAGAAGGAAGTGGGGGAGTTAAAACATTTGGAATTAGGGAGTTTGTCTCCTCAAGTAACCATTACACATGATGGAGCCCTGCTTTCCTGTAGAAGGCTGGATACCTGCCTGCCTATGGGAGGTGGTGGTTTAATTCCTTGTGTGTGTGACTTTTGCTTTCCTTACTAAACTGCCTTTATCTCAACCCATGACTTTTCTCACTTTTACCCTTCTGATTCTCACCCCTGTCCCACCAAGGGGTGGAGTGAGTGAGAAGCTGTGTGGAACTCAGATGCTGACTGGGCTTAATCCATCATAGCTGGCAAGTAAATGATCCTTGAAAAGATTATGGATCTCTATCCAAATGCATAATTAGGCTTCAAAGAATATTGATACCAACCCTTACTGTCACCTACATAACAAATAAAAAACCTGATATCATAGGAACCTTTATTCTTGGTAAAACTTGCCAGAAGTTTCACCCTCCTGATAGAATTTCATCACAACTTATGGCACCTGTGTCAATCTCCTTAGAGATATTTTCACCCGTTTAAGATGAATCCAGTTATGAACAAGAACTAAAGTTGTAGCAGTGTTCTTGTTTTTAATATATTTGTTATGTATAAGTGGAATAAGATGGGAAAAGAATTTATATATGTCTGATGCTTTAAAAACCAGCATTTTCACAATTCTAGAAGTAAATTATGAGTTACATAAACTAATTTTATGAAGATAAAAATGTGAACTCAAAAAATATTAGATTACATATTTCAAAAACCTGTAATTAATACTAATGATTGTATTGGTTTAGGGGATTATAAAAAACATGCATTAACAAGAATAAAAAATAGAGTTTAACAAATGAAGACTGGAATTTTTTATCAGTGAATACAAATTACAAACTAGGGAAAACCAAAGGACAGAAGATAAAATATCTGATTATTCATTTTGGAAGATGTAGTAAAATATTTTCTAATAATGGTAAATGCTAAAACTGTCAACAGCAACACAAAGCGCATAGAATTACAGCTTAACAGTATTTAGGGAAAATGTGGTGGAGATAAATGCATTACATAAAATAAGAATTACTTTCCCCTTCATCAGTAATTTCAGAGACCCCTGAATTTTCTTAATTTAGTAGTTTAAAAATTGTGGTTCAGATATTTTTTTACCTGAGAATTTTAAGAGAGCTTATTAAGGGCCTTTCTGGATCATTAAGATGGATTTTCAAGAAGCCTTAGACCTTTATGAGATACTTACTTAGCATGAGACTAAGCATTTAAATTAAAAATAAATGTAAAATAATACACGCTGTGAACAGTGGTTCAACCCAGTGTTCAGAACATTATGAATTTTCAAGCGTTACTTCCAATCACTTTCAACTACTGTATTAAGTCCGGGCAAAAAGGCACTGGAAAATCTTAGAGGCACTCTCTCTCCTTCACTGTAGCTATTTACCTTATGAGAGGTTTAAAGGAAGATTAAAATGTGATTTGAAGTTCAAAAATTGAAGGTGTAATATCCAGAGACTTGCAGTTAGGATAAAAAGAAAGAATATCCCAAAGTTATGTCTTGTATTATATTTCATGATCTATAAGCAAGTTTTCCATGAAAGTTGTCATTGCTACAATTCTCTAAGAACTTTCAACAGAAAAGTACTTATGTAGTACATTAAGCAACATCTGCCAATAATTAACATAGACTTCAATAATAACTTTGGCTATTACTGACAATAGAAGACAGGAGGAACCACATAGCAGGATATGTGACTTAAGTTTTCAGTCATGAGCTTTTAGTGACATGGCTGGCTCTAGCTATGGCATGTTACAATTATTGCTAGTGATGGAAGCAGCTGTTTGTCATCCTTTCAGAAGCCTAAACTGGCACAGACTAGCCTTAACCTGAAGCTGTCTTTGTGATACAAAGTTACTTTCTCCCCACTTTTTCTGTCAGATCTTTTAAACAGCTTGATTTTTACTCCATTGCACTGTTACCCTCTGCTGTTCTACATCCAAATCTGTTGAGCACTCTGAAGGTCCAGTATCGTCTACTAACTGCTTAGCCTCCTAGCTTTGCTCAGATAGCAGAAAGATTTCGTGCTTGTGCTGCAAACAGTATGACCTGAGCATGCAAGTTATCTGCATCTTTTATAACTATGTCTGAATAAATATTATACTCTGATCTCAAAAATACAGATGTATTTATAAAGAAAGAATAGCTTACCCACAGAATGGAAGTTTGATACTTACTGTTTTGCACAAGAATGTAAAAAGATGGTAAAAGAAGTTAAAAAGAAGAATGTAAAAAGATCATCTGTGTTAAAAACACTGGTCCAAGGAAGCTTGATTAAAAGAATTAAATTGAAATTTATCTAAATAGTAACAGATACCAGTTGGTTTGCCCTAGGATGAAAGTTGGAGTTTGGAAAACTGAGAGGGAATATTAACAATCTTATTAATTTAAGGATACACCGTCTTTACTGCCACTAGTTCCAGCAACACTGTGCTGGTACCACAGTATTTCTGAAGATATTCAGCTAACACCCTACGATACTGCAACATTTTTTCTTGCAGCACTATGTTGATTTGTAGTACTGTATTGAATTGCTTTGAAGAATAGTCATCCAAAGAATCTTAGACAGATAACAAAGGTTTTAAGTACTCCATGTTTTTTTGACAATTACTTATAAGCTTCTAATATGCCTCAACTCATTTCATGGAGACATGTAGCTCCAACAGTAAAATTTCACTCATTGTCATTTTTGTTAAGTCTTTCACTTAAACTTGATTATGAGTCATTTCTAAGATGCCACATAGAAGCGTAATAGGAGGATTAACACACATAATAGACATGAAAACAAGAAGAATGGAGGTCTACATTATGTCATTAGTTGGCTCTGTAACTTTTTCTTACATTATTCTACTTCCTTCCTGAGCACTCACATCCTAAGTATTTAGGCATGCTCCATTATGATACCTCTTTACAATCTTTCTGAATACTGATTTCTGTTCCACAGAACAGTCGACAGGCATGTTTGGAATGGACTAAGATAGAAGTACATTAACGAAAATGCATCATAAAACCATATAGTTCAGTACTGTGGCATATATATGGCCACCTTCACTCTTTAAAGTACTTCAATCTTAGAGTTTTATATCTAACATTGCTTCAGGCTCTATACAACACTTATAATAATATTATCTCAGAATCCCAGACTGGTAGTGGTTGGAAGGGACTTCTGGAGATCATCTAGTCCAAAACCCCTGCTAAACCGGATCACCTAAGAGAATTCAGTAACTGAAATTCCTGTTGCAAATTAAGCAACAGAACTAGCAGCAACCAATCTGCTCTGTGCATCTTCCAAACTCAGATCCAGTATGAAATGTGGAGAGGAAAAGGACTGGATAAACAAAGGTGTGGAGAGGAACACCATTAAATGTAATATGTACATCACACCATGTTTATAGACATAAAACTTTAAGACCACTAAAACTACATAAAACCTACAAAAAAACCCCACAAAGAAACAAACA
>VZTU01004107.1:0-12487 GCA_013400835.1 Zapornia atra
GATTTCATTCCCTTCTTCCCCCTATATTGTGGCACAGAGAGGAGCAGGGAATGGGGGAATGGGGTTCTTGGTCAGTTCCTCACAAGCTGTTTTGCTTCTCCAGATCTTAAAACACTTCTACACCCCCATCCCCATCCCCTTCTTTGGTGGCAAAATGCAACTGCTTGCATTTTTTTTCTCACTTTTACTCTTCCAATTTTCTCCCCTATCCCACCATGGGGGGAGGGAGTGAGTGGCTCAGTGATGTTTAGCTGCTGGCTGGGGTAAGCTTCCTAAAAATAGGCATGGCCATGGCGAAAAATCCACCAGCTATATTTCTCAAACATCCCAAAAGAATGGGAGGGAGGTAGGGAGGAATGCCATACGCTAATTTCACCATATAATGAATGGTAAAGAGCAGCATTACAACCAACTACTTCAACAGGTGTTTTTCCCACACACATTTCACTCCCTGTGACATTTTTAGGATATAAAGAAAAAAACGTACACACAACATTTTTATCAAAAATAGTAACTGTGCACCTCTTGCCCTCAAACTGCACAAAGGCTTCACAGAGAAAAGTTGTTGAGAACATCGAGTGATCAGCATTGTGCTTCTTATTCCTCAGGCACAGCTTCTGTCTGGTAAGTCTCCCTAATACAAATAGACAAAAATTCCATGTCACATGAGACTACATAGTTTCATTAGCAAATTCACAGTTTATACCTTTTGTCCCATCTATTTTGTTACATGTTTCAAAGAGACAAGTTCAAATAAAGAGAGTATCCATAAAATTATAGAATCAGTTGAAATGAAAACCTTATTTGCTCGTAATCTGCCTGACACACAGGTTTATTTTAGCCTTCAGGAATAAGTGCAGTTTAGCCCAGATAGAGGATGTAGTAGTCTCAGCTCCATCCAAAAGCTGGTTTTATCACATGACTTCCTGCCATGCTGTCACTTCTATCTTGGTCATAGACTGATACTTCTGCAGTATCAGTCTTTTCAAAATACAGCTTTGCTTTGCTTGCATTACTAAGGCCCCCACAACACAGTTTGTCTTATTCTGACCCTAAACAGAGAGCAAAATGATATCTTTTTGTTTGTTTGTTTTAAAGTTAAACAGTGTACTGACTCCATCCTCATCTATTCCAATCTAGCTCTGTAAAGCCTTGGTACAGAGATGCTCAAGTGATACTAATTTTGAGAAACTTTTGCTATCGAGCATTGATCCTATAACAATTAAGGAGTTCTCCATGTTTCATAAGTGTAAAGACCAAGTTATGGAATTGATTTCATGACTGTACCGAATCTTCTGCTCACAGAAGATTTAGAGACATAACTGTTATGTCTCTTAATTCAAAGGTCAAAATTTCATTGATACAGATGAACCAATTCTTGAACCTAATTTTAATCTATTTTTATCCAGCAGCTTTCTATCATTGACCAGCTTACCAGGAAACATCATCAGTGATTTCTTTGATCACATTCACAAGAGGAGGATACATCAGCAAGAACACTGAATGTTTGTCAAACTGGAATTTGACACCATTTTCTTCCCCTTAAAAGTGCTTATAACAACCTGTTGATGCCATTTCCTTTCCCCAATTTGTCCTTCTACTGAAGTAAGTGAAATTTTAATGAGGACAAGACCCTCCACCAGTGTTCAGGTGATCTTAGAAATGTGTTCCTGTTAGATGGACATGAAGTATGGACATGAAGTTCATAGAGGAGAAGCAGGAGTAGGAAATTATCATCAGGCAAGGATATAATACGTATGAACCTATACGTAGCAAGTGAAGCTGCACATTGGGGTGTCCAGTGATGTGGAAAAAAAATAAATCTCTCTTCAGTACTAATTCAGTAATAGAGACATTGCTCACAAAAAAAAAAAAATTAGTACTGAAGGTAACTCTACCAAATATAGCAGTTTCATATGGCCAGCAGATGAAATTATGAACCAGATGTATGAAGACAGTTGTCACAAATTCTCTCTCCCAAACACAAGTGGAGACATGGCTGTGTAAAGCTAAAAATCTTTTGTCACCAAGAATGGCATGTGAATCTCCATTTTAATCATCATCACTCTGAATAAAGGTTCATAAAATCTCTGTTATCATTCTCACCAGGATACTGCTATTTCCCCCCAAAAAAAATCATTTTAGGTAACAGTGAAAGATTTTCAGCTGACCTTACTTTAACTTCTCTATTGTCAGTTCAGAATTCTTTCATGGCTTGGGCATTTCTATTCTTCTCAAGTATTTTCCGAAGCACACTTTTATCAAAGTATGATCATGTCTTGACAGTAGTTCCACTTTTTCTGATTAATGCTGAGGTGCCTTGATAGTTCATGTACACACCCTGCTTTCCACAGCGCGTCTGATTCTTCAGGTTACAATGCATGGTGTCTCCTTCAATCGGGATTTCAGTTAGCTGCATCTTAGATTTTTCTAACCTTCTAAACAAATATCTGTCATCTCTTGCTTTACAGGGGCTAGGAGCTATGTGTATTTACCGTTGTCCATAAAACCAGAGCACATTTTTAAACCTGCTTCTGGCAACGCATTTGCTCACACGCTTCATGGTAACAGGCTTGTCCATATTATAGTTTCCTCCTCATTTGAGAAAAGCCATCAAAGTACTGAAGTTATGTAGCGAATTATGCCTTCCAAAGACCTAAAGGTCACAATGTAGCATTTTAATGAACATCTAAGCCCAGAGCAAACAGGAAACAATAAAGTGGATATGGAGTATTCACAGTTTAATAATGATGACCATGATCTCAGCACAATGTGACCACTATATCGCCAGGACTTCATTATACATTTGGCGCAGGATGCCGTACTGGCAAGGCCAGCGGTGAGCATTTGTTTCAACTCCTTTGCTGATATGCCACAGCCCCGTTATTCCTAGTTGATCAGTCGTTTCTATTGTAAACCTTTTACTTTGTGCAAACAGATGAGTTCTCATCCTGCTGTATAACTAAAACAACCCGGGCTACAAGTACTGTCTTCCCTGACATGCCTGCCCTTCAAGCTCTACTGCCCACTCTGAGGTGCTTCATTTTTACCTAACGTCCTTTCTTCAGAAATGGTGGTCCCTAGTAAAAAAAAATAATTTAAAAAACCCCTGTATTTGCAGAAGCCTTCACTAAAACGAATGCTACAAGTATGAAGTTTTTTTTTGTTACCCCTGAATTTTCACTGGGCTTAAACTCTCCCTGCACGGGGGTCAGAATTCAGCCACAGCAGCACTTGACAACGCAAATCGACTCCTCTCACCTCTGAGCTGCTTCATCTCTATAGTACATTCTGTCTCAGCTCCATTAGGAATATTCTTAAGGCACTGTCTCTGTCAGCATGATATTCAAGGTGACAAAATTCAGTTTCATGCTGAAGCACGTTCTGAGCTGCAAGGCTGTGGGATCTGACTGACTTAGAAATTCAGAAACCTCTGAAGAAAACTTGTACAAAAAATAACAAGCACAATATTTCTTTTTTGCTAGTTTATAAGTTAAATTCAGCATTTCTCAGAATGATAAAAGGCAAAGCATGTGCCCAAAAGTCAGTGGTTGAATACAACACAGAAAATGGGGGAAGAGGATGTAACATGACGGGTTTTGCTGGTGACACATTCTTCACTTCTCTTCCTCTCCCATCTGTGAAAAAAACAACCCATTAACTTAAATGTTTCATGACTCAAAACACTTTCCCAAAAGCTTGCTGCTAGGCATCTGCATGCCCTTGAGGTGAAAGAGCATCCATCTGAGTGCACCTGTGAGAACACAGACTGAAAGAGGCTCTTTCAGCCAAGTTTATTCAGTTATGGCAGGTAACTACTTAACCTGTCTGACTGTGTAGTATTGATCAAAACAATTAAAGGATCGCTGCTTCATTGCTCTAGAGATTTGAGATTGATGAGCGTAAATGCACACTAGTAGTAGATCAGGACACCACAAAATCAAATACTGTTCAGATTTACTCCCCCCCGACATTTTTTCCAATATAAAGGTTCTTACCTCATCACAATTAACCCTGCCTTGTTTAGCTAATTACTTGTGATTATGCCACTGCTAGAGAAATTTAAACATTATAGGGATTTTTTTTAACGCAGAAAGCTGTTTCTAAAATACCTCCTCTAATCAAGCAGCAATTATGTTATTCCCCACTAACATCATGAGCATATTGACCTAGCTAGTCATGTTCTGGCAACCACAAAGAGAAAAAAAAATACATAGCAACAGTGACTACTCCATAGAAACAACAGCTGTGGAACAAAAGAAAAATCCACAGAAACATTTTAAATGCTCACACTTGGTCATTTCCCTGCTTTGAGTTCTACCATTTCAGCAAAAAAAGTTCTAGGAAAAAACAAAAGTTTTGACTGAAACAATAAATATATTATTTGTATTAAAATGTGCTTTTTTTTTTTTTTTAAAAAAGCTTAACATTGTAAAACCGGGTGATAATATATTGGGAAACTGGCCAGAGATATATTCTCTGAATGAAATGAAGGGGCAGAGACTTCTTTACAGCCTCCCTTTTGATACTGCACAACAGCAACAAGCATTCAAACTATGTAGAAATCAATGCACTGGTTTTGGCTGGGTTGGAGTTAATTTTCTTCATAGTAACCTGTATGGGTCTGTGTTTTGGACTGTTGCTGAAAACAGTGTTGATAAGAAAGGGGTGGAATGTTTTCATTACTGCTGAGCAGCCTCACACAGAGCCAAGCCCTTTTCTGCTGCTCACACCACTCCACCAGCAAGGAGGCTGGGGGTGCACAAGGAGTTGGTGGGGGACATGGCTGGGACAGTTGACCCAAACTGATCAGAGGAAGATCCCATACTGTATGATGTCATGCTCAGGACATAAAGCTGGGGAAAAAGAAAGAAGGGGTGGAAGTTTGAAGTTATGTTTTTTATCTTCTTAAGTCACTGTTACACATGATGGAGCCCTGCAGTCCTGGGGATGGTTGAACAACTGACTGCCCATAGGGAGTGCAGAATTAATTCCTTGCATTACTTTGCTTGTGTGCATGGCTTTTACTTTACCTGTTAAGCTGTCTTTAGCTCAACTCACGAGTTTTCTCACATCTACTCTTCCGATTCTCTCCCCCATCCTACAATGGGGGGAGTGAGTGGGAGCTCAATGGGGCTTAGCTGCTGGCTGGAGCAAAACCACAGCATTTGCAAAAGACTGCAATAGTTTTCTCACACTGTTAAGCTTCCCAAAAACAGGCACGCCCATGGTGAATAAACTGCCTTTATCTCAACCTACAAGTTTTCTTACTTTTACTCTTCTTACCCCATCTCACTGCAGGGGGGGAGTGAAGGAGCAGGTCTGTGGTGCTTAGTTGCTGGCTGAGGTTAAACCACAACAATTAACTTTAGAGAATTTCATAGCAATGCAAACATGCGAGGGAGTATACATTTATAACTGCAAAGTCTCACTTCAACTCTTCTTCCAATAAGTTAGTATCAAGACACAGGAATCAGAGGTGCAAAGCCATGGTTTGCTATAGAAGCCTATCACTGTTGGAAAAGGTTAGTCTTGTTTCTGGGTTCCTACACTAATTTTGTTACCACCTGCTGTGCCTGTTAGCCATCTTCCTCCCTGTTCTCATATCTTAAACCTCTGTGTTCCCCCATCAGTTCATATCCATCCCTTTTTCCTCTTCTCCCACTTGCTTTAACTGTACTCTGGATGTTCCTTGTATTGTCCTCTGCCTCTTACATATGCTGATCTTGGCCTTATTCCCCAATCTTTTCTCTTTCTCAACATGCTCATATGCTCTCTCTCAGCTGGTACCTTTGTCCCCTGCACGTGGCTGGGGTACCCTGCGAGGAAACAGGACCCCTAGGAGATTCTTCCCACCCTCCAGTCAGCACATTGGAAAAGTCAGACAAAAGCTGAAGACTAAATCCTCCACAAATGCAAATGACATCCCTGACAACAATCTGCACTGCACAGATGAAGCCATGGTTTCATCTTCAACTGTAAAAATTTCACCAGTAACTGCAGAAATGGTATCCTGCATGAAGCATCAAATGAATTTTGCTATCAACTACAGCTTATGTGGTTCTAGCTTGTGTCCATTCCAGGTACAACCATTTTCAGAAGTACTGCACTACCTTAGACTTTACATTTTTTAATGTTACTTCTAATTTTCCTTAGAAATAGCTAAAGAAGAACTATACCTAGCAGGTTTTCCATATTTGAACTACCAATGCCTTCAAATTTTCCTATCAGCCAGTACAGTAGCATAATACGCCCTTCAAAAATAAGCTGAAACTCAGCTATATACTACAGTGATTTGAAAACCTTTTTTTTTTTCATTGGTTCAACTACATACCCCTTGAATCGAGACTATCCAAAATTAAGGTTGGGCTTGGTTTTACTCATCCCCAGAAAACACAAGAAGCACGCTTGCATACAGCTTTGATATAAATATTACCTCTTTTCACACACATTGTGATCAAGAACTTTGAGTTGTAAAAACCACTTCAACATGTGCCAGTCAAGCACTCGCTCAGGAGATGGTTACATCAAGCATTGTGCTTTTTTCCACATAGCAGTCACAAAACCATTTTGACTCCTCTATGGTTCTTTTTTTTAAGCTGTTACTAGATTTCCCTTCACATTCTTGTGTCTTATTTTCAATAAAGGGGATGATAGAAATGTGGAACGGACACTTTGATATGAAAGTAAGATATACTAAAAATACTGTATGCAAAAAAATGCACCCAGATGTTTTAAAAACCAACTTCAAGGAAACCTTTCAGGCTAGTATCTTCAATGCAAGCAGGGTTTTATTTTATTTTGCTTTATTTTTTTTTCTCCAGGTATTTCTCTTGCACTTTCTTGTGCATGATTTTCTGCTGCTATTTTTTTTCTTTTCTTTTTTTTTCCTCTCATTTTTTAGGGTTTATTTTAATATGGAGAGACTGCCTATAAAAATTAACAAACTTCTATTATGGGAAACAAGCAATCAACAATGTTAACGCAGTTCTGCCCTAATCATCTAGCTTTACAAAACTCCTTTACACACAATTCAAAGAAACAGCAGCAGAAACCTGAACTATGCTATTAATTCACCTCAATAAATGCTTTTATGAGCAGAGGTACACTTGGAACACAAAGCCCAGGATTTTATTCTACTGTCATCATTTTCCATCATGACTGCTTAGCTGAAGCAGCAAAATTTAGGAAGTCAGAACATGCAGCATTTAAAACATAGTTTTTATACAATAGTAAGGCTGAACAAATTAAAGAAATCAAGGGTATTAAAAGCAAGGCAAAGATCCACAACTCGTTATTATTACTGCCGATTTATCTGCAGTGAGCTTTTTCCTTCTTTCTCCAGAAGCCTGGGTGGCTTTGGCAGCACAAAAATCCCAAGAGGTGATGGAAAGCTGCTCACCACAAAAAAAACCCAACCCAAAACCCCAACAAAATCAACCAAAACCCAACAACCACCAAAAAACCCCACACACATTTTGTAAGGGATGTCACTCATCATACTCCTGAAACCAAAGACTGCTCCACAGGATGTGTCCTGTAACAAGCTAAACTCATGAGCCCCTTTTCAGCTCTATCCCTGAGAAACTTTGCTAACTTGATATGCCTGGTTTCAGGGACAACTATTCTCTTGCTCGGATGGTCCTGCACCTTTCTCTATAATTGATGATATTACCTCTGACACCATACTGCTTCTGTGCATTGAAAGCTGAATGGACATCATCTAGTAATCAGGCTACACCTGCAATCTGTTGTTCCTGTTTTCCATTTGCCAGAAAAATCGATTTTAGACTTCTACAATAACCCCTGAACATTTCTTACAATATTAGAAATCATTTCATATACTGTTCCAAATTTAACTAGGGAAAGATAAAGCTACTATTCAGGGCACTTGCATCAATGTTAGATTTAAAAAAAAAAAAAAAAAAAAGAGAGAGAAAAAATCCATTTTTTATATAATGACCATGCCAACATGATTTGGAATCTAACTCATACAGCAAGCCCCTATCTTAGGCCATAAGAAAAACTGTGCTGTACAGCATTTGAGAGATCTGCAAACAAGACTGCTAATGATTTTTGTGACTAGCACACCTCCTTTAAATCTCACAGAGATTAATTTGAAAGGGCCTGAAAACGGGTACATTTGATTTACACAGAGTGTAAATCAGAACACAATACACTACATATGACATGTAGCTACTCATATTATTTGTTAAGTTTAAAGCTGGAAGTGTCCATACACCAATGCCAAACCTGAGAAAATTCATTTTATCAAAAGCTAATATGACATGGAAACATACCTCTTGACAGAACATCTTTCTGAACAAGTAAGCAAGGGTGCAGGCAGTTACAGTGGCATTAAAGATATTTAAAAGCTATTTTTGAAAATGAGAGAGATTGCTTTTTTTGTAATTCCCATATTGCTGTGCACACGGAAATCCACAAAGTTATAAGAATTCCTACAGATGTTATGAGCTACACTTATTCAGTAGCAGCTTAAGACCTAGAAGTTCATTTAATCATTTATTTTTAGCATAGATATTTTCTATCAAAATAATTAATACATCCCTTTTCCCATTTTCTTTTTCTGGTAGAACAGAAAAAGTTTAAATCATGATAAACCTATGAAAACAGGAACCCCATGTTTCTTTAGTGAATTGCCATCAAAGCAGTTACTGCATCGTGGGTTTCTCCAGTTTCTGGACAAGTGTTCTACACAAAAGGCAATATTTATTCTCTGTCCTATGTACATTAGTCCACTAACAACAAAGGTTATGTGATCCATAGCTTTTCAATAGATCAGTCCACCCTAACACAGCAGAAGTTAAACATCACAGTAGTCGTGTGGAGTATGATCTTCAAAACTGTCTCTGCAAAAGTAAATTTAAAGCTTTAAATACCAGGAATTATGTGAAGGTGAGAATAACTTAAATCAGTGCTTTACTTATTTAGAGGATGCATCCTCATGAACATTTGAAGTAGCTTAACATTAAACAGCAGTTTTACAGACCATATTTAGTACTGCATAGCCTTAGATTTGGCCAACTAATTTTTATTGGGACTCTTTCTTGAGCCTCAGAGGTTATTACTTCTTGCCTTACAGCATCACATATCTCTAAACTCAACAAATTTTATCAGACACAGAGGATGAACTTTTCAGCCTCCTCAATAAGCCAATATATATGCTTTCCTGGACAAAGGCTGAAAGAGTTCCCTTAAAAATATACAAAAATAAGCACCACTTTCCACAGAAAATTCCTTAAGCCACTTATCAATTGCTTCTACATGGATTCCAAAGCATCCAGTTTAAAAAATAAAGCTATTTGATTGTCAGATACTAAGGATTTTAAAATTTTGTAAAAAACCATGCTTTTCATATACATATAAATATATATTTACTAAAATATATGCAACTGTGCACCCTACTTGTGGGTTGTAACACTTTTTTAAAATTTATTTTGCATATCATGCAGTAGAAGCTGTATGTTCTTCAGGTGCTATGGTAGTTCCAGGTAGAGCTAATTTTGTGATGATTACAGAAAGGCTTTTCTGAAGTGCTGGGTTCTGAATGGTTTGATTGGCACAGCAAGCCTTTGCAAACAACCCCAAGAGCAGGTCAAAATGTTAAAAAGGCATTGGGAAAAAACGGCAAAGTTCCTGAGGGAGGTTGATCTATCAGACCTTGTTTGTCAAGAAATAAAATTAAAAGCCACTGTTGAGCTCGGCATTGGCCAGAATGGAGCACGCCAGAGGAAGATGACATCTGAATGGCTGGAAAGCGCAATGAGTGTGAAGGCAGATGCTAATTTCTGTGGTGGGATGTAGTTAAAAGCTAAAGTTTTCTCAATCTGTGGAATGCAAAAACAAACAAACAAACAACCCAAAACAAAACAAAAAAAGCCTCCAGAATTTCTGTGTGTCTTTAGAGGAAACTACAGAGCCTGATAACACACAAGAAAGGGAAGAGGAAGTTATTCATGAATGACTGCACGTCTCATCTTTGAGCAGATATTTTTAAAAGCTCACAGAAAGATCGCTTATCTACACCAAAGTTTTTCTCACTTGCTGCCTGAAATGCAGCACATAGCCACTGTTCCCTAGACACAGAGATGATACTCTCCACTTCTTACAGAAAGCAGTTTAACTATGAAAAAAAATACCCCAAAGCCCGACAGAGCTAATGGCATGAGAAGCACAGTAACCCAGGTTTTCTAGATTAGGTTAGCTTGAACTAAACCAACCTTGCATGCTTTAAAATTTCTGCTACATGCGTGAAGTTTTAACTGCCACTTCCCTTTACAACTCTCAGAAAAAATCTTATTTTTCTGGACTGCTTTGCTGACACCTAGTGAGGTTTCTGACTCCAACAGCTTCAGGCACACAAGCTCCTAGAAAAAAAGAGAGGCAGCAACAGAGCGGCTGCTCTTTTGGGCCTGTTTGCAGTAAATACGTTTCATATGGCCACCATATGAATCATATGGTGATTCAGCAGAGTCCCGAATTGTGTATCGACTCCAAGAAAGCTGTAACGCTGACGAGATATAAAACCGTGGAAAGGTAGTAAAGAGGAGGAAGGGAGAAGAAACTCAATGACCAGAAGGAATGGTCAGTCTTTCCTTCCCAGCCTAAATAGCTTTTCCAAGGATGATTGACTCAAAGAAACTTGTCACTTGTTGTGACTTCAACTTATTCCTTTTTGTGCTTCGCATATTTAACTGGGATACCTCAGTGCCTGAAGCTCCCAGTTAATGGCTCCTTTGTTGTTTGTTTCTGATGTAAAATATACACTCTGTGCAACTCCTTCTATTGTCTCAAAAATAATTCCAATCTAATCCCATCATTACAATAGTATAAACATGTCACTTTATCCTTGGCTTACTTTAGGAGAATGGCAACTTCACATGAAATTCTCAGCTTCACTGAAGTGGCTTAACATTGCCTAGGAAACAGGCATCTGTGAGATGATACGGCATTTTCTGATGTCAAGGAATTCTGCAACTTACTACGGACACAAAAGCAATTTTAAAATAAATGAACAAAGAAACAAACCTGCTTTAAATAGAAATTGAACAACTGCACCTAAGTGCTGACTGTCTGTGATGGTAATGATGAATAAGGTCACATTTTGCTTCCCTCAAAAAAGGCTCCAAGAGGTCATGATCTGTAGTCTTGCTTTAAAAAATAGAACACATACTGCTACCCTCATGTAAGTCAGACTCTTGAGAGCTGGTGTTCGGGATTTTTGAGGTTTCCCTAAAAGAACTTAGTTTTCATCTTTCTAAAATACATGGTTTAACTGAGTAAAACCTTACAAAATGCACAAATGCCTGAAATACTTAAAAACACCCATGCAGAGAGTGCTGTGCTGCTCTAAACTTCCAGTATAACTAATTTGGTGGGTTTTGTCCAGTATAACTAACTTAACTTCACCGTTATAAAAGAAGCCAGTAAAACAAACACTATGTAGCTCTTTGTGTTAAGGACTGCACAGGCTACAAAACAGCAGAGAACAGGCAATTGTGTTAGTGCAAGAAATTAGGTGGTTCTTCCAGGGTGAGGTTTCCTCACCATGCTCATGCCAGGAGATGTGCTTCTCTTCTCAGCCATCGCTCAAGCTCTCTGCCATGGTGCCAAAACAGTCACTGCTACTTTCCTTCCTCCTCAGCCTGTTATCCTGGCTTCAGCACCGCAGCCACTCAGAATTTAATCCTACATTTAAATAGGACGGTCACTCTCTTTAGTTCTTTCTCCAAGGCACAAGAATCAAAAATAAGTATTTCCAGCTAGAGAAGAGAGCACACTTAAAAATGCTCCAGGATTATCATCTTAACTCTCACATTCTGAACCTCTGAGACTAAAAAGAGAATTGTATCCAAAACACTTAGAACTAACTACATGTCTATTCAGATGAAACACCACCTTTTTATCTACTTTTGCCTTGCAACTATATTAGGGATATATTTTGAGCATTTACTCCCAGACTTTAATGAAAGCCTTGGTGTTTAGCTTTTTGAAAGCTGCAATTAATTGTCTACAAGTGTAATATACATTTTATTTCTTAACTACATTTGAGTGTGATTAATTAAACTTTTTGACTTGCAGGTCATACATTACCAAATGATATATTTCACCTTTATCCATGATAAATTTCAGACTCAAACTCTTTTACACAACTCAATAAACAATTACCCTAAAGTTTTCTGTTTCAAATTAAAACTCTATTCGGGAAAAAACAAATTTTATTAGAAATAAATTTAGTATTTTTCATAACTCACATGGTTTGGCCTGAGCTACAAAAAGATTATTGTTATTAGCTAATGAAAAACAGTAGACCAGTTAACATGTCATTCACCAGGATGTGTATTAATTGTAATTGATACATACAAAATTATTCCTTCTCTATTTAACCTTTACAACAATAATTATGGGCTTTAAATAGTATAATCAAGGAAATAACATATACCCACTGGGAAAAAAAAAAAAAAAA
>VZTU01004107.1:12517-25347 GCA_013400835.1 Zapornia atra
AACAAACCAGGCAAGATTATTTTATCAAACAAGTTCAGGAGCAGAGCTGCTTTTATTTCAAAGCTTTCACCCCTTAGCCTTAACCTTGTTTAGATGAATGGCAGAAACTGCTTTGTTCTCATTTCGATTGTCTTGATCCCTCCTCAGATCTCTCTTATCTCCACTTAATGCAAGGAACAATTTCTTCTTGAGAAAAAGCATGAAGATGGTTTTTATCGGCTGTCCCATTGCCATAGCTTGGCTTGTAAAACCCACAAGGTGCAAGATAAAGTAACACACACCAAAGACCTGAACAGTCTGAAAATAAAGATATTTGTACTGTTTCTACGCTTTTCACTGTCAGAGCCTTTTGCAAATACACCAACAATTTAATCCTTGAAACACACACGATTTCCATATTCCCAGTGCACAGATGCTAGAAAAAGAAACAAAACTGGAATGATTAAATTCACTGACAACTGCATCGAAATTCCAGATACCCCCAGTTCCTCAACGTGAGCTGTTAACTGCTGCCGTTCTTGGTGCACCGTGAACCTAGCACGCAATCAAGCTATCAAGATAGAAAGGCCACAGATTTCTCAAAGATTTGATACAAAAACTGAAAAAAATAGCATGCCTGGAACTTTCCTATCTAGTGAGAAAAGCAGAAGTACACGATACATATCCAACATCCAGCACCAGCATAACATACTGCCAGTCTCAGGAACTGTTCCGTAGTTCAATACACAGGTGGCCTTAGGGACTACATAACGCATTTAATTTTTATATCTAAAAAATACATTCAAAAATGTACTGATTTTCATTAAAATGCAGTCAACCAGCGATGCCTTAATCAGATTAAAGGGGCAGATACACCACCTCTTGACAGAGAAAACATTTTTGATTTGCTTGAATAAATGCTTCTGGTAAAAGCACACCAGCACAAAAACTGGAATAGCAAGCCAGTGACTCCAGTGTATTTGAAATACATGCACTTGTATCACATGCTTAGTTAGGAACCAAACTCATGCCAACTCCTGTAAAAGAAATTTACCATTACTGAATCTACAGAGATACCAGAGAGAGTCCAGTGAAGGGCCACAAAGATGCTGAAGGGCCTGGATCATCTCTCCCAGAAAGTAAGTCTGAGAGAGCTGGGACTGTTGTGCATGAGGACGAAAAGGCTGAGGCATGATCTTATTAGTGTATATAAATACCTGAGACAGTACAAAGAAGAGGGAGTCAGGCTGTTCTTAGTGGTGTCCAGTGACAGGACCAGAAACAACAGCCACAAACTGAAACTCAGGAGGTTCCCTCTGAATGCTGGGAAACACTTTTTAACTGTGTGGGTGGCAGAGCACTTGCACAGGCTGCCCAGAGAGGTTCTGGAGCCTCCACAACCTTGAAGATATTCAAAAGCCATCTGGACACAGTCCCAGGAACCTTGTTGTAGATGGCCCTGCTTTGGGAGGGGGGTTGGACCAGATGATCTTCAGAGGTCTTTGGCCAACCCAAACCATTTTGTGATACCACAACATCTAATTACAGGTAATAGACCTAGACATCATTTTCCCTAAAATAAAACTAATCCAATAAATAGAATGTAGAATAAAATACAAGTGATGCGTATCCACTCCAACTTTCCCACATGGTTTCCTGCCTTCCCTTTTTCCCCAGTTGTTTTTCTTCTTCTCAAACACAAGAACTCCTACTCATGAAGTAGGATTCTGAGATGATCTCCGGTTGTACAAGGTTTCATACACAAAACACATGGGTTGGGTATTTCCAGGGCCTCCTTTTCCATCTGGACATTTTAGTATAATGGACCAGAAACTGCTGCTCATCTAGTGAAAACAACTGGCTCCTGTAGCGTTATTACTTTTCACATTTTTTCTAAAGGATTAAAAAGTTGGAGAGTCACACAAACCTGCCTAAAACCAAAGCTCAACTCGGTATTAAAGTCTCACTCAGTATGCAAGGAGCGAGCATAACTTTTATTGTGCTGACATAATGCAGTGTAACATTAACACCAATTGATCAAATCCAAAGATCAACAACCCGCATTTTTCTTCATAAGGATTTTCATTTCCATTATGTTCTTTCATATGGCTTCCTAGTGTGAAATTTCTCCTGTTATGCATAGATCATATATTTCTTAATTGGCTTCTCACTTTTTCCAAATTACAAACATACTGAACTTCAAATATAGGTCACCTGAAACATCTTGCTTTGGAAAAATAAAGAACAGCTTCATTTGCCCTGGGAAAGTAAGGATTGCTGTGCAGAATTTGGAGACCAAAATGTGTAAAGGAAAACATACTTCAAGTGTTGATTTTTTCCCTTACTTTGCGATAGTTGCTTCTTTGTGGTTCAAATTTTTCCACAATGAAAAAATCTTCTAAATGCTTAAAATGAAAACTCAACATGTAACAATGTAATGTCAAGAAGAAATGCAAACCAAATTATTTTATGGACAAAATGAAGTAAAAATTATTCTTTGAAGGCTCAAAGTCATTTGCTTTGCTTTCAATTTTGTTTTTTTCCATATGCACATTTTATGCAAAATATTTTGATTGAAAATAATTGATTCATGCAAGTAATAGAATCAAGTAAGATCAATTAACAGTAAAAGATATTCCAGGATACTTTAAAGAAAAAAAACCCCACACCTTTTATCCAAGTTATCCAAGTTGGTGGGGGGACTATATATATGTATATATATATACATATATTTATATACACCCATTGGCTACCATTCTTGAGGCAGTTTAACAAAGAAACTGGAAACAATTATTTGCAGCCAATTCACATATGTTGAGGGAGCATACATGAATTGCCTGCAAATTCATTTAGCAGCAGGAGTGATTGCTGCGCTGCTCTCTATCATCTTTGACAGGTCTTGGAGAACAGGAGAAGTGTCTGAAGACTGGAGGATAGCCAACGTCACTCTGATCTTCAAAAAGGGCAAGAAAGAGGATCGGAGTAACTACAGAGCAGTCAATCTCACCTCTGTCCCTGGAAAGGTAATAGAACAGCTTGTTCTGGATGCCATCTCCAAGCAATTGGAAGAAAAGAAGATTATGAGGAGTAGTCAGCATGGATTTACCAAAAGGAGATTGCACTCAACCAATTCTGTAGCCTTCTATGATGTCATCGCTGGCTGGGTAGATGGAGGGAGAGCAGTGGATGTCATCTACCTTGACTTTAGCAAGGCTTTTGGTACTGTCTCCCATGACATCCTGATAGCAAAGCTGAGAAGTATGGGATAGATGAGTGGACAGTGAAGTGGGTTGAGAATTGGCTGTCGGGCTGAGCTCAGAGGGTGGTGGTCAGTGGAGCAGAGTCCAGGTGGAGACCTGTGACTAGTAGTGTTCTCCAGGGGTCAGCAAGTATGGTGATGATACAAAGCTGGGCAGTAAGTAAGAAACCAGATAAGATTCAATAAAAACAAGTGTAGAATCTTGCACCTGGGAAGGAATAACCACTTGAATCAGTACAGGCTGGGGGATGACCTGTTGGAGAGGAGCTGTGCGGAGAAGGACCTGGGGGTCCTGGTGGATGACAGGTTGGCCATGAGCCAGCAGTGTGCCATGGTGCCTAAGAGAGCCAATGGGACCCTGGGGTGCATCAAAAGGAGCATTGCCAGCAGGTCAAAGGAGGAGATCCTCCCCTTCTACTCTGCCCTGGTCAGGCCCCAGCTGGAGTATTGTGTCCAGTTCTGGGCTCCTTGGTATAAAAAAGACAGGGATGTCCTGTAAAGAGTCCAGCAGAGGCTACGAAGATGATTAAAGGTCTGGAGCATCTCCCCTACGAGGATAGGCTGAAAGAACTGGGGCTGTTCAGCCTTGAGAAAAGAAGACTGAGAGGGGATCTTATTAATGTTTATAAATATATTAAGATTTGGACACAGGGAAATGGCCAGCCTCTTTTCAATGGCCCTTAGAGACAGAACAAGGGGCAATGGCCTCAAGTTGGAGTATAGGAAATTCCACACCAATATGTGTAAGAACTTTTTCAGGGTGAGGGTGACAGAACACTGGAATAGGCTGCCCAGGGCGGTTGTGGAGTCTCCTTCTCTGGAGATATTCAAGACCTGTCTGGACGCCTGTCTGTGCGACCTGTCCTAGGGAACCTACTTTGGCCGGGGCGTTGGACTCGATGATCTCTTGAGGTCCTTTCCAACCCCTACAATTCTTTGATTGTGTGATCTCAGAAGACAGGACCTTTCTATGTAGCACAGCCTACACAACATAGTATATATGTGAGACATTAGGTTATTTTTAAATACTTGTAAAATTTATAAGGAATTTCAAAGGATTCTGATCATAGAATAACTCGCCAATGAAACCATTAATATCTTTGCTACATCCAGGGTGTTATTTTACAATTTCTTAATTTACAAATTAATTTCTAAGAGAAATTTCTATAACATTTGTTTGTAAATATTCTCCAAAATACATGTATTTATCATGCCAAATATCAGAAAGAAGTTAATAACTTCTGTAATACCGTTGTTTTTCCAGACTCAAATTTACAGTGCTGCATGCTTCATAACAGCACAAATGGTGTCTGCGAATGGTTTTTCTTTAGTAATAAATACATTCAGTACCAGCAGCAGAGTCAAACTTGAAGTACATCTAATTCTATGTCAGGGTTGGTTATTTTATTGATACTCCTTTCCACAGAAACATTTTATTACCTACTTCTGCTATGAAGATTGACATGAAACCATTCATTTTTTTCACCTGTTTGAAGCTGTATGTCAGGAAGCAGCAAGGGCAGGCTGCTTAGAAAGGAAAGTGGAGCTGGCAGCCAGGAGTCACAGCAGGGTGGTCAGGGCAAGGCTCTCTCTGACAAGGGCACAGTCCCATGGCTCCTGAACAAAAAAGCAGAGCAGGTCTGTGGCAGCAAGCAGGGCTAGCTAACATCTCAGTGACTGCCAGAGGAGGCTGTAATAACAAGGCAGATCTGAGGCCATGCCAGAAAGTTGAGTCAGAAAGGCAGGGCCTGATTGAGGAGGATAACCAGAGCTTGCCACAGATCAGTGATCACCAGGCAAGTCCATAGTAATGAGGGAGGTGCAATTCCAGATGCCCCTAGTTGTCCTCCAGCCCTGGCAGGGAAAGCCCTGGGAGAGCTGGGTTATGCACTCTGACCTCTGACATGATACTGCGTTTCAAAAGAACTTTTAATTGAACTTTCCCATACCTCATCATTCCAATCCTGCTGGTGGCTTTGCCAGTGCCAAATTTCTTAAGAAATGGAGCTGACAGAACAGAAGTAACAGTGATTGCCAACAGCAATTGCTTCACTGATCTCACGGTCTTTGGCATAACTGGTATCACCAGTGCGTACTTGTTTGGGGAACTACCTTTTTCCCCACCACCCTCATATAAAATCACACTTTGCAAAAAATGTGCACACTCACTGAGAATTACCGGAGAAAGAGTGGGGTTTGACATTTCCACTGTGTTTACAGCAGTGATAGTACATCAAATCCAGTGTTTGGAAGGCAGCAGTTGAAGTGTATGTGGCTTGAAAATTCTCAGTGTAAATAACTTGCACGAAGACAATGTGCACATTCTCCAGAGAAGAAGAAAGTCCATGGCAACCTAGAACTCCAATGAGCATCTGGAGGGTCTTCTCGAAGTCTCAACATGGTGCTCCAAGGTCCAGTAAATAATAATTTATTCCTGTCATATTTATTCATTGCCATGTCTAAATTAAATATAGTTCCTAAAGGAGACTTCCATAGATTTCATTTGTTTCATCGTAATTTATTTAAAAGAAAAAAGGAAATGGTCCACAAGTTTCTTAACTGGTTTGACTGTAGAAATTAATGTTAGAGTCTCCACTAAAATACAAAGACAAATATTCTGTCTTCTAATAAAATACACTTTTTTAAATATTAGGTTTAGGCAAGAGATATTTAGCATATTTATTTAATAAACTAATTAATACACCCTTTAAATTCCACGTATTAATTTAACATAAAATTGAAAGTAGCTTACCCATTGCAGCATTAGTACAACATATACAACAGAAATATTGGTTCATTCTTCTTCCTCTTCAGTAGAACTTGTGAATGACTTGTGGTCCACTGTGATACATGACCTATTGGACTGAGCAACAAAAATACACTGGCTTTTTGCTGATTAAGTAAATGTGCTTAATGTGCAAATCCAATAGTGTTCAGCTAAATGGCACTGCTAACATTTTTTTCTTAAGGTGAACTCCTAGTTTCCAATCTAGCTGGGACACCAAAGAGACTGCAGCACATAAGTAAAAAAAAAGGAGAAAGAGGAAAAATCAACCCTAACAAAACAAGAACAACAAAACC
Organism: Zapornia atra; assembly: GCA_013400835.1. Classification (NCBI taxonomy): domain Eukaryota; kingdom Metazoa; phylum Chordata; class Aves; order Gruiformes; family Rallidae; genus Zapornia; species Zapornia atra. The sequence goes on from VZTU01004107.1 coordinate 18,837, forward strand.
TCAACAACAACAACAGAAGCCAAACCACAATATGTAAAATCACAACACTACAAAATTAGAGCTGAAACAATGTGTTTCAAGTCTGGGGTATTGTGAAGGACTGTGTCCCTCAGGGGATGTTTGCCTCTATGGATGTTCAATGGACTGGGCTGAGACGTGTTGGTGGTTGTTTGTACAAGCAGATGTCTGTCTCAGCATTGCTGGAACATCACATCACCTACCACTGCCACAGCAACAGAGTATTGGGCAAACCACAAGCCTACCCATTACCTGCCCTCCTACTTACCTGTCTGTGAAGCAAAGTCTAAGAACTTTAACCTAACCTCCATGCATGTGCCCAGACACAGGGTTGAAAACGGGAGTCTGGAAAACCCTGAAGACCACTGAGGACATTGGGAGACCCCCAGGTGACGATATTGGGCATGCATACCACTGCTGAGCAGTGGGTAGGATTAAGCTAAACAGTTCTAATTGATTCTTAGAAGAAGTGATGAACCTCAATAGAAGAGCTGTGACAACCAGTATCAAGTGGAATTCCAGCCCCGCCCCCAACATGAAGTCAATTCAGACTGACAGGACACCACAGCTCCATGGTGATAGCTATTGCACCTTCACTTTCCTTTTTTTTCCATCTTTCTCTCTCTCTTTCTTGCATCTCTGTGAATTTTGACATAACATTTAAACAACTTCTCCTTATGGCATCTGACCTCATTTGTGTCTTAATCTCACTCTGGGAATAACAACGAATCTCCCCCAGACTGGACCTTTCTGGGTCAGGACAGGTACTAGCACATGAAACAAAAAAATCCAAGCATTCTTATGGAACTATTTTCTTCCTATCCATTACATATTTATAAATCATGAACCAGATACTAAATAATTCTGACAGCTATCAAATACTCATTTTCCTATGCAACACAATGACATTTTCTCCAAGTGGTGAAACAGATGTGACTTTCCAGTCTCACATTCCTTATCTAGTCTGCAAGCAAACTAGAAGCTATCATCTAGGAGGTAAATCTTGGAACTTCATCTTGAGGGATAACAACTAATGTGAATGAGTAACCGGACTTAGCTCTCCATAGGTACACACAATAAATAAAAACAAACAAACAAAAAAGCTTTGTATTTAGTTACTTGGAGGTAAACCTTTATAAAAGCATATTTACCACTGAAAAGTCACAATGTTCAAGTCAATCTTTATTCAAGGTAAAATTAAGTACACAGTAGTGAGATAGGAACACTAAATATTTGTCATGATTTGTCAAGACATCAAAGGGAGCAAGCACTTCAATTTATGTACCAAGCTTAATATCACTCTAAGATTTATCTTTTATAAGCCTATTGTGCAGGTTTATTGAGAGTAATTTTCTAAAAATACCATAATGGAGTCTATGCCTTAGAAAATACATTTTTAGAAGTGATCCATTGTATAGCTAACTACATATTGACGTTTACATTTAAAAACATAAAAGAACTCTGAGAAACCTTTTCTCTTTTTGTAAGTTTACTTGACATCACATAGAAGTGCTACTCCACGCAGTACCCAGTGCTCTGGAGGCTGAAGGGTTTTAAGATCCACAGCAGCAATGTAATTCATATCTGTTCGAATGGTCTTTTTGTAGACTGGACATGAATACAGACGTGGATCTTTTGAAGCTGAAAAGACAGCACAGACATAAAAAACAACAAAACCAGGTTGAACAACCAGGGCCCTGAGGGACTAGGCATAAGGTAAATGTAAAACTGAAGTTCAATAGCAGAACATGGCTCTCCATCACCACCAAAGAAAACTCTTACATTCTTCACACACTGTTCACTACTGTGTTATTGCCAGCTGAAGGCCACATATGGCTTGAAATTCCTGAAGGTTTAAGATTTAACATCAGCAAGAAACGTAAATGAACATTCTAGTGTGATTAGCGTCATTATTAGTTCAATCTGTCCACTGAACATTACTTCTTATCAATATATTATTAATGTGTCAAAACTAAAAATATCCTATTTTGAACAACCTATTTTAAAATGCATTCAGTATTTCAGAGTATAAATTGTCAACTTATTCACTGCAGAATTAGAATGGCAGTCTAGTTGTGCTTAATACGTCACTGTTCCTTATTTAGCATCTTGGCTGCTTTCACATTAATCATGCCGCTTATGAAAGACCAGCTACACAAAATCCTGGCAAAATAGCACGCAAGCAGGCTTTGCTTTTGGGTGTGGAATGCTTTTCTATAGAAATTTCCAACTTCACATTCAATGTTGGATAGCCCTATCCTACTTTACATCCCTATTTAACATTTCCCTTTTCGTACACAAAATAACCCTACATTAACCTAAATTACGTATTTTCACAAAACAGCACTGTCCTTCAGCCCAGTAAGTTTTCTTTCCATTCTTACAGTCCTTTTTTGCTTCAAAGACAAATTGTCTTTCCCACATCTTTGACTCCATCTCTTGCTTGTTCCTTTTAGTTCAAAAATAGCCTTGTTCATAAAAAAAAAAGAAATAATCTAAATATACAAGTTACATACATAATGTATGTGGATGACACCAAGCTGAGTGGTGTGGTCGACGCCCTAGAAGGAAAGGCAGCCATCCAGAGGTATCTTGACAGGCTGGGACGATGGGCCCAGGTGAGCCTAATGAGGTTCAACACTGCCAAGTGTAAGGTGCTGCACTTGGGTCGGAAGAATCCCAGACATAGATACAGACTGGGAGAAGAGCTTCTTGAGAGTAGCCCTGCTGAGAAGGACCTGGGGATTGTGGTGGATGAGAAACTTAACATGAGCCAGCAGTGTGCTCTTGCAGCTCGCAAGGCCAATGGGATCCTGGGTGATAGAGGGGTGGCCGGCAGGGACAGGGAGGTGATTGTCCCTCTCTACTCTGCCCTCGTGAGGCCCCATCTGGAGTACTGTGTCCAGATCTGGGACCCCCAATACAAGAAAGATGTGGAACTGTTGGAGAGGGTTCAGAGGAGGGCCACGAGGATGATTAGAGGGCTGGAGCACCTGCCCCACAAAGAGAGGCTGAGGGAGCTGGGCTTGTTCAGCCTGGAGAAGAGAAGGCTGCGGGGGGACCTCATTGCAGCCTTCCAGTACCTGAAGGGAGCTTATAAGCAGGAGGGGATTCAACTTTTTAAAAGGGCAGATAATGGCAGGACAAGGGGGAATGGATTAAAACTAAAGGAAGGAAGGTTTAGATTAGATATTAGGGGGAAGTTTTTTACAGAAAGAGTGGTGAGGTGCTGGAACAGGCTGCCCAGAGAAGTAGTGGATGCCCCGTCCCTGGAAGTGTTCAAGGCCAGGTTGGATGGGGCCCTGGGCAACCTTGTGTAGATCCAGGCCTGGAGGTTGGTGGCCCTGCCTGTGGCAGGGGGGTTGGAGCTCTATGATCCTTGGGGTCCCTTCCAACCCAGACCATTCTATGATTCTATGATTATATGCTATACATAAATATATAAGATATATATTATATATATATATATATATACGCTGTGTATATATACTTATGTAAGTTTTATATATATTCATAACTACATTGGTTTTTGGGATGAGGTGATTTCGGTTGGGTTTAAATTACAGAGTTTTCAGAGTTTATGTATGCAAACAGCTCAATCTAGGGCACATACTTCAGATGGAAGGCTCAATGCAAGCATATTTACCATAGCAGGTGGAGAATAGCTCATCTGTAGTGGGTTTAAAAGTTAAGACCAGAAGGTAGAGACCTATGTAAATATTAAGAAAAAAGTACCTACTATCAAGGAAAGCTGGAAGCTGTTTTACATGGAAGACTGGGAAGTCTCTCCTGTTAGAAAGACTCAGTATGCATACAACAAATAGAGATAGCCTCATGAAATCCCTGAAGTTCAAAAGACATCCAATGCAGTTGAAGAGAAAGTTACGTTGAATTCTACCAAAATAATAGTCTTTACAATACAGTTACTTACTGTTATTCTCTGCATAAATCCTTATAACTGGCATCATCTCAAAGAGCACCTTGGGCTTAGATTCAGTCAGTCTCATGTTTCTTCTGTCCCAACCAGCTCCTTCCAAATACAGCCCATAAACATAGACCCCTTCCAGAGGAGGACTTGTGATATCATCCTTCATCCATTTAGTGACCTCACTGCACAGAACTACACTGTCAAGAGCCCATCCTTTGTTAGCCCTTGTTATTTCCTGCCCAAAACAGATGAAAGTATGGAGGTTGCATTTTTACATGTGTGCAAAGCCATTTATAACAAGCTTCTATTAGGAAGATATTTGTATGGTCACAACAAAAAAAATCATTATATCCATGTTTACAACAGTTTGACTTCTAAGCTAGTAACAGTATGATACTATCAGAAAGCTTTCTCTTGCAAAATAAAAATTTAACAGCTTTTATGAGATGAGAAAGTATTAACTGCATGCGCTAAGTAAAACAGTTTCAATCACAAAAGTAAAACTGCCTACTTTCAGGGGTTACCTATCTTTTCCTGTATCTATACTTTCCATTAACTGTATGCTTAATAATGAGTAAGAACTCACTCAGCTTTAAAGTACATAAAAACACTGCAAAAAACCCAGAGAACACGAAGATAGACATGCTTAAGATTCAACATATACTTCAAATTTAACCAGTAAGTTATGGCACTGGAGAACACTATTTAATATTACCCAGTCTCATACTATCCTATACCATTAAGATGGTTTTCCCAGACATTTGCTTGAAGTAATTGGAATTAATATTTGTTCCATACTACAGTTAATAGGTTGCTTTTGAACTATAAACCTGCTTTTTAAAGACCATTAAGGCTCCTCATCTTTCTCATTTCTATTTGTTCCACCACATAGCAAAGATCAGAATGTCACTTTGGTTTTCACTCTGGACATTAGGTTGCCATGTACCCACATTCTCTTTTTAGGGAACCAGAATAGTTCTGGAGATTCCAACTGTTTCAGTTCCACAAGCTTGGGTCTAAAAGAAAATCCCAATTTAGAACTGATTACTTAAACAAATCTGTTATTTAATTCCAAGAATATATGCCTGAAATTTTAATAGAAGTAGATCACACAGTTGAATGTCAGTTTGAAAGCCAAAGATTACACTACGCAGACCTGAGAGCAAAAGGGGAGATTTTCCTTCTCTGAAAATCTTCATTCTCACTTCCTAAAGTCAGCTTTCTTTTTTTTTTCAGAAGTGCCACTGGATTCCACCTGACTGCTCTTTCCTACTTTTAAACATTCCAGACATACATTGTCTCTAACATGTGCCTTTATGCTGACCAATGTAGATACTTATTGCGTCTTTTTAAGTAGCTCACTTGTTCACTGCAACTAGCATGCTGAGTAACTAATGCAATCATCAAGTAGACAGAGATACATATATTAAAAAATACATCAAATTTCATAGTTAGTATGCATTAAATAAAGGAAACTCCCCCTTCATGAAAAGAGACTGAATCAGCTACTGAACTGCTGAAGTGTAATTTAAGACTAATTCTGAATAGCTGTTCTGGTAAGTCTCCTGCCATGTATGTACTGAACACAGTACAAAAGGGAAGGAAGGAAAAAGAAAAAATAGTCAATTGCTCTTCTCAGGGTTATCTCAATGGTAACATGAGACAATACTCCAAACTACCTTAATAATGTTGTTAAGGTAGCCCCTACATGCATGGGGCTCAGTCAAAGTAGGAACTATGTTTTTAAAGGAGTGGTTGATATACTGGAAAAGTATGTGCAGGGGAAGAACACTCAGGAAATGTTAAAGTTATGCAGTCATGTGTCTTCACTGTTGACATGATGGAGCCATGTGTATAACCCAGCCTTCATCATCACACATTATAGATTATTATTAATTTTTAAAATTGTATCAAAGAATAAACATAGTGAAACTTCAAACACAATTTACCTGCCTCATTGCAGTTAAAAATCCTTGAGGATTAAAAAACCCTGTCATCCAGAAGCAGTTTGGTCGGCTCTCAAAAATCCAGTTATGAAACTGGTAGTTTCTTTCTAGAAGCTCAGTAAACCAGAAACCAAGTGTACTGGAAGCCCAAGATGCCTAAAAACAGTAAACAGCATTTATTTTTTTATTTTACTCGAGTTTTAAAACATCATAATCATGAGGGAATTCCTCACAAGGTAGTAAACATAATGTTAGCAAAGCACATATAAAGTTCATTTTTCATATCTTAACATTTTTAACCTGATAGATAAATGTTTCATTTCACTGATTCTGTTCAAATTCATGCCTACCATCCCATTTAGACATGCAGAAAGATCCCTGTGGTGATCCATTTTATGATGTTTTTTGCAAAATTAGATAGCTGTGAAAACTAAGAACAGGATTTCTGCCCGAACTATTCTTTTTCTGGAAGAGTGTGGGGTGGATCTAAGGAAAATTGATCTTGGACTCTGTCAAGATTTATGATGGTTTTTCTCCTGTGAAGCTTCTGCTCCGGTCTAAGTTTTGTATGATGAAAACATTTCATTAATAAGAACAAAACAAGCAAACACCAAAAAAA
>VZTU01004110.1:355-11773 GCA_013400835.1 Zapornia atra
CAGAGAAGAAAGGAATGTAAAAAGAATCTGCAGTATTCTGAGAGTAAGGAGTATTAGTCACCTGATTATTAGGAACTAGGAAATATTGATGGAAATGAAAAAATGAGGGAAATCATTGTGAAAATGAACAATGGATAGGGAAGGAGAAGATGAAATGAAGAGGAATGAAAATGTGTTAAGGAACAGAATAAAAGGTGAGGATATTAAAAGGGTTGGGAGAAGAAAAGGAGCCCAGAACGGTGCATGGGACAGAACAAAGTGTATTGAGGAAGCAGATGAAATAATTTATAAAGAATGGAGATAAGAATGCAGAATATTAGTCTTAAAAAGGGAAAAGGAAGGANTTAGTCTTAAAAAAGGGAAAAGGATGGACCAAAGCAAAATGATGATAGAACAGCAGGGGTTATTTTTCCTGAAAAGCAAGAAATGTAGAAAAGAGACACTCTGGAAAGTTACAACAGACAGACCAACTAAAAAAGCAAAGATTAAGAAGAAGAAAATGAAAGAAGACAAAAGCATTTTTCTGGTCTTTTATTTTTGTTTTGTAAATATTTATTACATTGTACTTCTTTGCACATGCTCTGTATATTCACAGTTTGGGAGGAAAGGCTTAGATGATAGTTATGATCATTTGGTGCTGGTAATTTTTGGACATATTTTGTCCAATATTAACTTTATTTCTTTTACTATTACTTATTATACAATCACAGACTTCATTAGTAATCTTACCAATCCCAGGATTTTTTATCCTAGTCCTGTTCTGTCATTTGCCAAATTTTCAGTCTCAAATAGACATTTCTTACAGATCTACCTGCCAAGACACACACAGAAATGTCCACAAGTGACAGTAAAAATGGAGATAGTCTAGGGTATTATTTGTGTTCAGTGCAGCATAAAACTGACACAAGTAGCTGCATAGAGACCAGCCCAGGAGAAGAATTGGACTGGAGCAGATTAATTCATAGAATCACAGGATCACAAAATGTTAGCATCATAGAATCACAGCATCATAGAGCAGTTTGGAAAGGCACCTTGAAAGATCATCTAGTCCAACCTTTTGTGGGGAAGGAACCCTAGATGAGATTATCTAGCATCCTGACAAATCACATCTTGGAAACCTCATTCTTCATATTGTAAATTTACATCACAAGTCAAAGCTTTGTTATTTACATTAAAAGGATAATCCAGCTATGAAGCATTGTTCAGTCCATATTAAGAAATGTGGCCTCTAGTCCAAGAGGAAGCTTATAGCTTGTGAAGCTTACATCATAATTGTTTTTCTTATGGAATTTCTGGCCATTGATATAGCATGTGGAATAATGCATAAACCTGACAGAACCTGTAACTAAAGTAGTAGAAATTGAAGTTTTAAAAACTATATTGAACTTCATTATTAGTTGTCTTTGAGCTATATGTTTTAATTGCAGATCACACACAGAGCATTGCTTTGGACATTCACTTGCACAGCTGAAATTCAAATATGACAAAAATGCTTTTACAGAAAGAGAAACCTAATTCTTTTATATAAATACAAAAGTCCATATTTATATTTATAAAAAAAGCTATAAAGTGCTCATCAAAATGTATGGGGTTTATTTTTAATTTGTTACAATTTTCACTTTCTCTCTGTTTTGAATAGTTCCCAAAGTAATTTACATCTGTAAAGTTTTCTTTTAGTCTTACTAAATCTTTTTCCATTTGTACTTGTATTCTTATTCTAGGATCAACTCATTTTGGAGGACATTCAACAGAAAGATAAGCAACCATCAGCAAATTGTTTTGCTCAATAAGCATCTGGGGAAGCCCTACACTGTCTTTGGATATCAAAGTATTTGTAATTTCTATTAAATGTCAAATTGGCATAAACAGTCAACTATTTAGCATCAATAATGTATTTAAAACATCACTGATCTTGCTAATTAACATCTACAGTAGTTTTAAACAGAAGTACAAAACCCTTTTGCTGGTTTTAGAAATTTTGTCTTAAAATATATTGCATAAATAAAGAGCCTTTATTAACAGTGTTAAGACAAAACATGATTATATATTGAGTGTGAATTTCTTGCTAAGAACCAATGATGGTTCTTACTCAGTGGATAACCTTTTCTTTACACTGTTGAAAGGGGTAAGGTTTCAAGGATATTACATCCTAGCAGATGCTGCTGAGCTCATGAGATAGTATCCCACACCCCAAGTTTACCATTTGATTTAGGTAGCAATGTTTTCATCCTAAAAATGGAATGATATGGGGCAACTGGGTGAGGAGATAAAAAAAGTGACACAGGAATAGCAACTGGAGACTCTGGAGGGTGCTAGAATGCAACCTTTTTCTTTCAGGAATAGCTCTTACATTGATATTCCTACTGTTACTACATATGTCTGTGAAAGTTTTGGTATGACTGAACCTTCAAATATGCACCTGTGTTTTGTTTGGGCCCTGACTTTACCTGGACTATTTTAAAAAGAATCAAACTATAAGCAGTTTTCTGGAGATAAAGCCCCCTAAGTACATGGTAAATTCATTTTGGGTTGAAATGTTTTCTTTGGCCAAAACCAAAAGTTGGAATGGAAAGGGGAGAATAAAGGAGGGGGGTTTTGTCATGCTGAGAGAAAGTATTCATTTGCTCAGAAAACAGAAGAGTCAGTGGTTGTTCTTTCTCTCTCTGAATCTGATCTCATCATTCTTACATCATCTCCCTGGCTAGCTACTGGATGAGTTTTAACAGGCAAATGCACCCCTTGAATGACTCAAATAGATGGACAAACACCTGTTTTCTGAACAACTCTTGAGCAGGAACTTCCAAAACAAATTTTAGGCTTCACATTCCCCTTATTTCAATGTAAAACTGCTTTTACACTTTTACCATGGGAGAGTTTATGTGTTTTCTCCTCCCCAAAATCCTTGCACTTCTGTATTTTAGATGGAATTGCTAAGTAAATTGCCTTTCAACCACACTTCCATTTGAAAGATTTAATTCTACAAGACATGTACAAATAAATTGCACAAATTAGTGTGGTCTAACTTTGTCAAATTCCTACTCTCCTTTACTTCCAGATGAGCTGGAATAGCTTGAAAATTTAGGCCAGGGAAATATGATTGCCAGCTTCCATGTTAATTCTGCCACAATGGGTTTTTCTGTTTGTTTGGATCACAGGATGGTATTGATTCTAATTTCTATTTTACCACACTGCAAGTCATCTGCCAAGTCTGCATAGTCATACTATAGCTTTGATAACTGCTGAAAGTTGCATTCTACAATCAGCTGGGGTTCATTAGTGCAGTGACTCCCTCCTTCTTGCCCACCCCTCCCAATTTGCACAGTTGAAGAAGGAACTTGAGGTTGATAAAGCTGCAAAGTTGTGTCCCTAAATGGGACTTGTCAGAAGGTTCCCTGGAAGGAATCATCTAGGAAGGAATCATCTATCCTAGTTCTTCTAACAATAATAAAAAATTGCACTCTGTCATTCAAAGATGTGAATAAATATTCCCAGAGAACTGTATGATTTCTGGTTTGATGCTCACCACAGTGGTTCCACACAAATTCAGTAACAATCTTCACTGGTAATCTTCCCCAGTTCACTTTTTCTGTGGTAAAACCTTGACAGAGGGAGAGCTGTTTTGTGGTTGAGAAGAGACTTTGGTACATCCCATCAAAAAAAGAAAAGTGTATTATAAAATGGGTGTTTATAGAATCATAGAATCCCAGCCTGGTCTGGGTTGGAAGGGACCCCAAGGATCACAGAGCTCCAACCCCCCTGCCACAGGCAGGGCCACCAACCTCCAGGCCTGGAGCTACACAAGGTTGCCCAGGGCCCCATCCAACCTGGCCTTGAACACCCCCAGGGACGGGGCACCCACCCCCTCTCTGGGCAGCCTGTTCCAGCCCCTCACCACTCTCTCTGGAAAAAACTTCCCCCTAATATATAATCTAAACCTTCCTTAATCTTCCTTCTGCTTTTAAATACTCAGTAGTATCTTCTATTTAACAGGTACCATCTAATCTATTTGAGCCCACAGTCTAATTCTGAAGGAAAAAAAAAAAAACCCACTCACCTTCTGAGATGTTCCAGCTTTGGAATGCTTTTGGAAGAGAAAACAGAATGTAATTGAAGTAAAAGAAAAAGGCAGAGGAGCTATACATGCCGAGTAGAAATGCCTTTGAATGAAACCCTCTTTCTTCCCAGGACAGACAAAATGATAAAATTGAAACCACAAGTTAATGTACTGAATAAAATGTGATTTTTAAAATATCTTACATCTAAGCTGCAGATAGTTTATTCAGTATTTTCTTCTTCGAGAAAAGGAGAATGGAAAAAACAAAGTCTCCTCTATCTGCCAATAACCACAGAAGGTTATATATTCATCCCTCAGGCATCCACCTTCAACAGATTTTTCTTGCTTCCGTGAGACGTCGACGTCCTTTAATCTTTAAGGAGAATTGCAGTACATTAATGATACACCAGAGGGTGCTAACTTACCTCGAAACAAATTTATTTAGCCATCCCAGTCGGGTAAGTAGAGTAAAACCGGTCCTGCTCTGGCCTTTGCAGTTTGGAATTTATATAGAAAAGCTACAGAGAATAAAAAGAAAGGCAGAAAAGTGATGCAGAGGCTGAAGGTAAAACATCAGAAATGCACCTGGAGATGAACAGGCAGCAAAGGAGGGAGACTGAATGAGCTAAACTGGGAGTTAAAACAGGAATTCAGAGTCAAATATGTGAATGTTCAAAACTGAAGCAGGTGTTAGTTGTGCTGGTGTGGTAAGAAGTAGTGGTCTGAAGGAAGAAGTTATTTAGGCTTGATATTGGGAAACTTTCTTGACAGAGTACTTTGGCAACTCACTGGGCATTTGGGATAATAGGGTCACTGTGCCATCACAGTGGGTGTTCAAGACCTCAGGGTTAGTATCATAGAATCATAGACTGGTCTGGGTTGGAAGGGACCCCATGGATCATAGAGCTCCAACCCCCCTGCCACAGGCAGGGACACCAACCTCCAGGCCTGGAGCTACACAAGGTTGCCCAGGGCCCCATCCAACCTGGCCTTGAACACCTCCAGGGACGGGGCACCCACCCCCTCTCTGGGCAGCCTGTTCCAGCCCCTCACCACTCTCTCTGGAAAAAACTTCCCCCTAATATCTAATCTAACCCTTCCTTCCTTTAGTTTTAATCCATCCCCCTTGTCCTGCCAGGATGGTGGTGCTAAAGCTGTGGCGTAGAGCTTTGAGAATGCAGAGACTGCAGTTCTTGTCAGTGCTTCTGTCTGCACCTCTCTGGCTTTAAGTCATAAGAGGGTGCTAATTTATCTTCTGCAGTTTTCTGGGAGACAACACAAGAGTACATATTTCAGTACAAGGCTGTTTTATGCACCTACAAACAGTAGCATAAGATTTTATTACAAGTCAGAACCACACTACTCATGCAATGGGGTCACCACAGATGCCAAAGGGATCCTCTTGTTTGCATTAGCATTGCCAACTTCAGCTTCATTTCACAGTCATCACTTACCTTTTTCACAAGGTGATGCTTAAACCATACAAGGTAGTATCATGTCCATTTATTGCTTTGTAATACAAAGGGAGTCTGTTGCAGAGAAATGCTTAGTCTGTTAGGCATAATACCTGATCCTTGCCAAGTAGGATTTTATGCAATTGTGCCAATTAAAATGAAAAAAAAATAACAATTGCTGCCACTTCTTTTTGAGCTCTTATGTTCTGGCAGTCAGGAAAGAATGCCAGAACTCATCAAGATGCAGCACTGGCATTTTATCTCCTGTAGTCCTATTTTTCCTCTAAAATTTAACCTGCTCATGGCATGAGGAAATGCAATTTGTAAGTCCCTCCTTCTGTGGTCTCTGTGTCAAAAGTGCCAACACTCTCTGGTCTGTGGGTCAGCTTTGTGTGCCTCTGGGGCACAGGCAGTTTCTGATGGTCAGACATGTCTCCCTGTGCCAGACTCTTCCCACACATCTCTTCTGTGCAGACAGAAACATCCTTGCAGGTAGGACACTGCTCCTGCCTGTGCTGTGAGTATTTGGGGTTCTTGTGTTTGCACCATTAGGATTACTAGGCATCCCATCAGCCTTGCAGGCTTTAGGACTGTACAGGCACTAAATCACCTGCATCACCCTGACTGCCACAACAGGGAAAACTGCCTGATGTACACCAATACACACCAGCACCCTTCATAGCAAAAAGATCAGCCTTCTGAATGTCTTCATGGAGAAGGTTAGTGACATCCTGCTGCAAGGACCCTTTGCCTGGTGTGCTCCATGAGCTCTGGTCAGCTTTTCCCTCCATCATGTCTAAAGTCCTGATGCTTTGTCCCTTGGAAGGGTACAAACCATTTGTCCTGGACTCACAAGAGTGTAGCAGTACCAAGGACCAGGGTGCCAGCTGACTGGAGGGGATGGGGAAAGAGCCTTCTTGGGACAAGGTGATGCTTGTGTGGATGAGGTGGGGAAGGACTTGGCTTTATGAGTCAGGGGACAAGCTATGTCATCAAGTTATTCCAACTTTACCACCAGTAAAAGAGGAAAACTCTTTCTATTCTACAAATTGAAACAGCTGCTTTCCTTTTCTATGCAGGACATGGGAAAGGTCCCTCACAGCCCTGCCAGCAGCCAACAGCAGTCCCCTGACCTTGCTAGAAGGTACTATTTGGTACCTTCTGAACTATTCAGAAGGTACCAAAGCTTCTACATCCTGATCCACCTTGCACTCCCCTGAAACCACAGGCTTTCCCCAGCTGTGCTGCCAAGGCCCAATGGCAAAAAAAACCCCCCAACATCCCTGCAGAAGGTCAATTCTGAGAGAATCCACTTTAATTCTGGCACTCCAGAGAATCACTCCGTGCTGGTGGTATTTTTCCTAATCAAGACAGAGCCTCTCAAAGAAAAGCATACAGCACATTTCCTATCAGGGCAGGCTCCCTAACAAGATCAAGGGCTGCCTATCCTTGTCTTAAGCCTTCTGAAGGAAACAAGACAAAAAGAGAAGAGGAAAATCAGACCCACTAGACATTCCTAAAGGCTTTTTCTGTCTCCTGCCTTAACCAAGAACACATTTTAGCCATGTTTGACATCCTTGCCCAGCTCAGTACTGAGCCAAAGAGAAGCTGACTATGGAGATGGCCTAAATACACCTGCATCTTAATGCATTTGGCTGAAAATATGGTGAAAAAACCTTTCAGCCATCTCCAGCTCCTCTGAACTAAAGTGACCTGAAAGAGGCAGGACACAGGTTCAAGCATCAGGGTGGGTGCTGATGGGTGAGGCTTCATACGATGGGAGAAGTGAACAGATGTGCCATTTGGGATTGCCCACTCCAGTCTCAACTACATTTTTAACCTACATTTTACCTATATTTGCAAATAGGACACAGCTTGGTGTGGGTGAGCTCTTCTGTTAGCTGCTGTTTGTAACATGGGAGAAGCAGGAGGGGATTCAACTTTTCAAAAGGATAGACAATGGCAGGACAAGGGGGATGGATTAAAGCTGAAGGAGGGAAGGGTTAGATGAGATATTAGGGGGAAGTTTTTTCCAGAGAGAGTGGTGAGGGGCTGGAACAGGCTGCCCAGAGAAGTAGTGAATGCCCTATCCCTGGAGGTGTTCAAGGCCAGGTTGGATGGGGCCCTGGGCAACCTTGTGTAGCTCCAGGCCTGGAGGTTGGTGGCCCTGCCTGTGGCAGGGGGGTTGGAGCTCTGTGATCCTTGGGGTCCCTTCCAACCCAGAACATTCTGTGATTCTATGATTTTAGACTGGGGATGGTGAAAGGGGGGGGCAGGAAAGCCTAGCTGGGGAAGAGAGGGAGGGATAAAGGGAGGAAGGAGAAAAGCAGCGCTGGAGCATTGAGGAATGTTTTAAACTCAGCCAACCTCACTTCATTATTGCTCAGCTTTTCTCCTCATGTGTACTGGATGTTCATGCATGTTCTCTTTTCCACTGTTGCTCATGCAACATTAGCAGTGGGTGAATCCTGGGAGGTATTTAAAGCAAGGAGGGACCTGTGGAAGGCCTAAAAGAGAATTAGCTGAATGCCACTGGTCAAGACTTATGCTGGTTTGTGTTCTGGTATCATTCCTCTTAGAATAGATACACAGACCTGGATGGCTTCATTTACTTCTTTCATTATAAGCTCTGAAATGGGCATTTTCAGCTTTCCATGTATTTATCTCCCCTTCTATTTGCATCTCTGCAGTTCCTAGTAACAGCAGGTCTTTTACAAATTATGAAGCTTTTCTAACTAAGGAATAAATAGATTAAGGGATCCCAAAGCAAGGCAAATAATCCTTGTACCATACAGAACTCACACTTTTTCACAAGCATAGTGCCGTTGCTGTTGTTTCTGACAGCCTTTCACAGCTTCTCCATTGAGTCTGTGGAGCATGTTGGTAAAAGTAACACAGCCTGGTAATGCTACAGCACCATATATTAAACCTTTGCTGAAACCTAAAAGGAGAGCTGCAGCTTGTGTGTGTGAATTACCAAGTTTGCAGATTATTAGCATGAAGGCAAAACGCTTCTAGCACAGCAGATGGTAAATACATTAGTCCTATATTCCAGAAAACATCGTTTTCCCAAGCTATAGGTCTCACTGACATATGTGGTGGAAAGACTAGTTCTGCCAATTGTCTGCTTCCTTCATAGCCTCCAATTTTGGTGCAAGTTTAAAGCAATATGCTTCATAGCCTCAGTCTTGTATTTTAAAAGAGTTGCAATGCTATCTATCTGTGGAAAGTCCCATATCAATGACATTTGGCTGGCACAGTGGGTTTTGAGAGAAATGGCAAGGGGAACAGTTGGCACTGAGTTTTGAAGCAAAAGAATGCATCAGAAAGTGTGAGTCTCTGCAGTAAACTCACATTTTATTTGCTCACATATCACTTTGTCAGGGTTTTCAATAGTTCTTGTGGAAACTGTGTAAATGAAATATAAAGCAAATTTTACATGCAGCAAGGATTTTTCCTGGTGTTCTCACAACCTGTGCCACATACAATATGCTGGGTAGTACAATATTGCCCTCAGGAAAGGATTACATGGGTCCTCTAAGTAATTTCTTTGTTAAAGAGCTGTTTGCATGTTGCAGGACATGGATAAGGCAGGGGGTGGGTGTGTATGCATAGGCTGAACGCCTGGTACCCTGCCACAGATGCACATGAACATGGTGGGTCAGAAAAGCTGCTGTCTGTTTCCAGTTTAACTCCAACTGGGAACTAAACTTCACACTCCAGCCGCAGTCCCTCTCCTTCACAGCATAAAATCACAGCCAGCTAATAATAATGATGGTAAGGTGTCAGACTGCTGAAGCCTTTTTGCACACTGGATGAGGCAGCAGCCTTTTGGGACTCAGGAATGAGCAGTTTGGAGTCTCACTGGTGGGCTGAAACTGGCAGCTTTTAGCAGGAGCATGTGAATGGGGCAGAAAGTTGTCTCCATTGCTGGCGTCAGGAAACCTCTTTGGAGTCCTTGCATGGTGGTGTCCCTGTGCTTCTCTTCCTGTAACACTCAGAGTGACTTTCCTATGGCCTTTGATTAATGACTGTAATACTTCGGCAGTGAAAACAGCTCCATGCATCCTGGCTCTGCAACTCAGACCAAGGGTGACTTCACAAGTATTTTTCATATGTGCAAACATCTTAATGCATCCCAAGTCAAGCCCTCTTTCTTTGCAGCATTCTTTGGTTCAAACTGCTCTTCACTTAAAACTCTTCCCTCAGTTGTTGATGATGGAGCTGCAAATAATAGAATCAAAGGATCCTAGAATGGTTTGGATTGGAATGGACCCCAAAGTCCATCTAGTTCCAACCCCCTGCCATGGGCAGGGATGCCTTCCACAAGCCCAGGGTGCCCAAAGCCCCATCCAACCACACCTTGAACACTGACAGAGAGAAGCCACAACTTCATTGGGCAACCTGTACCAGGGCCTCACCACCCTCACAGGGAAGAATTTGTTCCTAATATCTAACCTAAATCTGCCCTCCTTCAGCTTAAGGCCTTTCCCCCTTGTTCTGTCACTCCCTGCCATTGGAAATGTTCCCTGCACATCTTTTCTGTAGCCCCTTCAGGTGCTCTGAAGTGTCCTTGGCACCTTCTCTTCTCCAGGCTGAACAAGCCCAATTCTCTCAGCCTGTCTTCATAGGAGAGGTGCTCCAGCCCTCTGATCAGCTTTGTGGCATCCTCTGGACTTGTTCCAACAGCTCCATGTCCTTGTCCTGGGGACCCCAGAGCTGGACACAGTACTGCAAATGGGGTCTCACAAGANAGAGCTGGAGACAGTACTGCAAATGGGGTCTCACAAGAGTGGAGTAAAGGGGCAGAATCCCACTCCCTCAACCTGTTGATCACACTGTTTTTAATGCAGGCCAGGACACCGTGGGCTTTTTGGGCTGCAAGCACATTGCTGGGTCATGATGAACTTCTTGTCCACCAACTGCCCCAAGTCCACCTCCTCAGGGCTGCTCTCAATCCATTTTCCTCCCAGCCTGTAGCTGTGCTTGGGTTTGCCCCATCCCATGTGCAGGCCCTTGCACTTGGCCTTGCTGAACTTCATGTGACTGGCACAGGCCCAACCTCTCCAGCCTGACCAGGCCCCTCTGGATGGCATCCCTTCCCTCCAGCGTGACAACTCATCACACAGTTTGGTGTTGTCACAAACTGGTGAGGGTGTGCTTGATCCCACTGCCCACGTCACTGACAAATATATTAACTGTGCCAACCTCAATACCAACCCTCAAGGAACACCACTAAAGATACAAGCTATAAAATAAATATACACATGTTGTATATAAAGTACATGTACAGTGAAAACATTCCTGTTGTTTGCAGTGGTTAATTCATGCTGTTACTTGAGAACCTATTGAGAAAGATATAAATCAGAAAATCAGCTCCCTACACTGTGCTGTTTGAGGTAATTGCAAATTTTCTCCAGGGATTGTTAATTGGGCAACAGAGTGTTTGAGGGGACTAAAAAAAAAGGGGGGGGGAGGGTTGGAGAGGAGGGAATAACTCTTGTAAGACTCAGCTGTGCCTGTCAGAACTGTTAAAAGGGTAATAGTTTTTTGTTAAGCAATAAACTGGAATCCCTGCTGTGCTTCATTTAGTTTCCAAAATTCATAAATGCAGCCTGTTTCCAAAAAATTAATTAGCTCATGCATTAAAAAAAGGAAAGAGCATGGAAGTTTCTGCAGAAGGCTTTGGAGCTTTCTCATGATGCACTGACTGATGCTTCACCCTTCAAGAGTATTGAACTGTCTGACTGCACTGTATGTCACGTCGCATCACTGTGCAGAGCACCTGTAATGAGTTACTGCTCTACTAGCTATATATTTTCCCCAACTTTATGTAGTGTTTAATCCACATTCTTTCTACCCCAAGACACTGAAAATTGTGACTATTCAGGTAGCCCTGCTGAGAAGGAC
>VZTU01004114.1:0-40264 GCA_013400835.1 Zapornia atra
GACTAGGGGCTGAGGGTGGGGGGGCGGGGGGAAACGCAACTGACCTGGGCGGGCGCGTCCTTACAGGGACAACATGCGACCCTGCCTTCTGGAACCTGCAGAAGCAGCAGCTGGTGGCCAGCCTGCCCCGGGAACTGCTGCAGGCTTACGGGGAGGACTATGTGGAGGAGATCAACCGCCAGTTCATCCAGTTCATGAAGGTGGCAGTGGAGGACCTCAGCGCGGTGGTGAACAGCATCACGGACGGGCTCCTGGCTGCCAACCCAGCCGTGCGCTACTACCCAGGGCAGGGCCTTGGGCTCATGTATTTCATACACCGCTACCTGCCCTATTTCGTCCGAGACTTGTTCTTAAGAGGATTTTTCATCAACCCCAAGCTGCCCCGAGCGCTGCGGCAAGAGCACGACGCCAAGAAGGCCTGACCTCGGCCCGCATGCGGTCGCGGGGCGGGAGCGAGCCTTCTCCCGGGATCTCCAGGCACGCCAGCCCCCGAGCGCGTGCGCAGCCATCGGCATCACCCCCCTGCACCGCAGGGGAACAATGGGCACTAGATGTGAAAAACCAAATTGCTTTCCCAAATCAGGCAGATCTATTTTCTATTGTGCAAGAATCAACATTTTCTAGAGACCTCGTTTTTGTATTTTTTCTACCCATGCATCCTCAGAGGGGGCCATGTGCTGCCTGCCTCAGCAGCTCCGCACCACACACTGGGATGGACCTTGGGTGTTTCTCAGCCGCCCAGCCTCTTCCTCATTGCTGTGGGAGCAGGAAACATTGGGTTCCAGCAGCTCGTGGCTGGGTCAGGCCTGGGATCCTGTGGCCACTGCCAGGCCAGCCCTCACCTCCCCGCTCTTCGTTACATGCTCCGCGTGCTCCTGGGGAGCGCAGGGGCCGGGCTGCAGCGCCCCGCACGAGATGAACTACCCGATTGTCACTTTTTAAATAAATCTCTTCTTGATACGCCCCGGGGCTCTGCCAGTCTCTTTCTGCAATGCATGGGCAAGGAGGTACAGGAGGAGTAGGGGTACAGCTCCTGTGCACTCAGCACACAGAGCTTAGGCCAGAGCACGGATGTCCAGAGGCCTTGGGCTTTGAGGGCACAGCCTGGGGTAGAAGCCAGAGCCCCGTCATGCAGGAGCCACCCAGGCTGCACAACTACAGGTACAAAAGAACCTGGGTAAGAGGCCCTGTGGCTGACAGGGGCTCCTCTTGGGCTGGAGAAGCATATACCTAGGCAGGGAAAGCACAGTGCAGGAGGCAGGTATTTATTGGTGTGGAGAGGAGGGGACCATGGGGTAACAAACACCGCAAGCTGGGACAGAGCTGCTCTCCCCCCATCCCTCCCAAGCACAAGCACCAAGCACAATTTCCACCAGCAAGGTTTCTCCCCTGTCCCCCCAGCACAGGGAACCCTCCAGATCTTGAGTGCAAGTGGGAACAAGCCTGAACAAGGAGCAGGACTGCCATACCATGCCCCCGGCTTGGATCCTACCCCCTAACCGCAGACAAGCAGGGCCCAGCCAGGGCAGGGGACACTTCTGCCACCAGCCACCCTCTCTGCTCCTGAGGGTCACAGAGAGGAGCCAGATCTGAGGGCTGTCCTGCCCCAGGGCCAGCTGTGCCTGTTCCACCTTACAGCAGCACCCACCAAGATGCCCGGTGCAGGGGAAGAGGCTGCACCTACAGCCTGGATGTCTGCCCCAGGGGGGTACAGCACCATATGCAGAACTGAACAGAGCCCTGGCTCACACACGGCTGTGACACTGGGGCTTCAGGGGAGGAAGGAGCTGAGCCATCTTAGGGAGCCCTTTCACCCTGTGGGGCAGGAGGGAGGCTGACCAGAGCTGCTCCTGAGCACATGGTAAGGTGGCAGTAGTGCAAATGCCGCTGCAGAGGGGAGGAGCGTGCTCCAGCAGCGCTCTGGCTCTGCCCCAGCTGTCCCAGCCCTGGCCAGGGCTGCTGGGTCTCTCCCAGATCAGGGTTAGCTACAGGGGGATGCAGGGATTGCACAGCAGCACGGGCTACGCTACAACTCACACCGGAACTAAACCTCACAGGAACAACATTGACTAGGAGGCGTGCAGAGTGCTGACAGAGAAGCCCCAGCCTCTGCAGCAGCAGGAACCCCTTGGAGGTGGTAAACCCTCCCTCCCCCGCCCAGCTGTTGCTTGCTCTATGAGTGTAAGCGCATACAGCAGATTAGTACAGTAACACAGGGACTATTACACAACCGGAGGTGGCCCTCACACTACACAGGGCCAGGCCTGTGCCACTGGTCCCTCCGGACCCCTCACAGCACACACAAACTTCAGCTCGTGAATAATTTAACTAGCAACTGTACAGGTTCCTCATCTGAGCCAGTTCCGCAGATGGGACATCCCTGGAGCCTGGGCAAGGGGTAACTCAGGGAGTTAGACAGGGGTCCCTCCAGACTCCAGGGGCGGGAGGGTCGGAGAGGAGCCAGAGCGGGGTTAGAAGATGGGAATGTAGTTGTCGATCTTGGTCCTGTGCCGCTGGGCGATGCACTCTGCGATCCACACGATGTTGCGGCACTCCTGCTCCTTCAGCTTCACGAAGGCGTAGAAGACTCCAAAGTGGAATTGGTTGAGGAAGGCCAGCTTGTTCAGCTTCACCTGGGGAAAGCCCATAGGAGAACATGTCACTTGTCCACCTCAGCTGGATCTGGTCAAGGGCAGCCTGGGAGGACCCATGACTGCAGCAGGCTGGAGGGCTCAGCGCAGGCATCCCGCTCGGCACCTCCCCCGCTCCTCAGAGGAGCTCTAACCCACAGCACACGGCCCAGGACAGGCTCTGACACTTGAAAATCCTCCTTTCCCACGTAACTGCACTCTGGTTCAGCTATCGATGTACTGAACATCCACTGGCAGCCCCAAACTCCCACACCACTCTGATCTATCTGGGTGAGAACACGGACTGAGCAGCATGCTTGGGCAGCCCTTCCCTCGCTGGAACAGAGGGCCAGCATCCTCCTCCTTCCCCCAAACTCTGGTCCTCCACAGCGCAGCAGACAAGCCTGCCACTACCCCAAGCTTTGCTTATGGCACAGGCAGAAACATGCCAAGAAACATCTTGGGACACACTCACCTCATGCTCAAAGAACCGGTCTTCAAGGGTCTTGTCTCCAGGGTTGCTGCCGGCCCCTTCAAATAGCAGCTTATACTCCTGCAGGAAGACATCACAGGAGGATAGGGCCCAAAGCCCTAAATCCCTGCGACTAAACCCCCTAGGCCTGGAGACATGGCACACCACTTCTCCCAGAAGACACATTTCCACCCCCAGCAGCCAAAAAGAGAAACTGTCAGTACTGCCCCACTGATACCTCATGGGTTTGGTGGTGAGGGCAGCCCCCAAACCCTGGGATGGGGCATACTGTGCACAAGCTCCCCTAGATCCCCAAGAAGCTCTGATCCAGAGCAGGTCCTCACACCAGCCCTCACCCCGAAGCACTCACAGGGTAGTAGTCAGCAACGTTTTTCACTTGTTCGTAGTCATCTGCTCTGGCCAGCTGAGCCAGGCCCTCAGGGTAGAGTTTGCCACAGTGTGGGAACAGCTTTGCTCGGTCCTCCTTGGACAGCTCAGTACCAAATGAGTTAATGGTGATAATGAAGGCCCTCCGGTCAGCTTCGAACTGTGGGAGAAGAGCAGTTCACCTTGGGATGCAGCATCCTTACCAGAGGCCAGCAGATACCAGTACTGCTCTGAACACAGCCACGTCAGAGGGCAGCACGAGCAAGCTGCCTGGGACACGTACAGCTACCCAGTGCTCAGCCAGGAC
Source organism: Zapornia atra (assembly GCA_013400835.1). Taxonomy (NCBI): domain Eukaryota; kingdom Metazoa; phylum Chordata; class Aves; order Gruiformes; family Rallidae; genus Zapornia; species Zapornia atra. Next base: position 3,797 of record VZTU01004114.1, read on the forward strand.
AGGCTACTGGTGCTGGCTCCCAGTATGCCCAGTAGCCAATGCCTGGGCAGCAGTCAGGTGGGGAAGTTCCCACCCTACGCATAAGCCAAGTTACTGACAGCACCCTGCTCAGGCCCTGGAGCCTCTCTTACCCACCACCCCCAAGCCCTGCACAGCCCCCGGCTAGCCTCAGCACAGAGACAGGCTGTGCTCTGGACAGCTCCGGTGGTTCTCCAGGTCATTATCCACACAAGAGGATGAAGAAGTTGCCATGAAGGCAACAGACATGGAGAACCAGACCTGTCCAGAGTGATGTGCAGGCAGTGTTTTCCTAGATCTCCCAGTGAGCAGGCAACGTGTGCACAGGGACATGGACAAATACCTTTAATGTCCTTTAATGCTGGCAGACAGGCTGGGCCCGAGCAGAGAGCAGTGAATATCACAGCCACACCACCCAGCTACAGGGGTTTCTGACCTACCTCCAGGATCGGGCACATGGCATCTGCCGTGGTACCTCCCAGCACCTTGCAGAACTTGTAGAAGGACTCCAGGTAAGCCTGGAAGAGAGACGGCAGATGAGCACATCTTCTACACAGCTCCATCTACTGCCCCACAGGGCCATTTGGTAGGGGAGGAACAGCAAGCAGGGCTACTGCTCCTTGGCGCTTTATAACCCAGCACAGGCACTCTGACCTCACGTGAACTCGGATGCCAAACACACGAGGGACAGCGCTTCCCCCGGAGCTGGAGACATGAAGGGTGGTGGTTGGGTTTGCTCAAGCGACCGCATGAGTTTACTGCGAGCAAGATCCCCAGGCAACAAGGTTAAAGTCTATTTTGCTCCATTGAGTCGTCTAACTCCAAAGCATTCAGCTGAAGTTTCACATGGTTTCCTGACCTCGCTCTGGCCTCCACAAACATGCCAAGCCACACAACTGTAGCTGCAAGACCTACGCTCAGAAAGCACCGCTGTGTAAGCAGAGTCAAGAGATGAGACAGGACATCTGCAAAGGAAACTGGCCATGCTCTGTAATTCTCTATTCACACTGCAATCGCTTGGTCTGCATCCCAACTGGAGCACTGCAGAAAACATACAAGGCTAGGCACAGCTACGCTGCCTCCAGGAAACATAATCCTTCACAGAGATGTACCGTAATCCAGCTGGAAGATGACTGTGTCTCCCAGGGGGAGTCCATGGCTAAAAGTGCTGTTCAGCAAAAACGCTCTCAGAAGGGGCCATCATGTGACACAGTACCTCCCTAGATGGAAAGCTGCGACCAGAATCACTTAAAAGGGATGGAATAAAATGATGCTGAGACATCACAAACCTCTGCTTTGTCACAACAACTCCAGGACTGAAGATGGACCAAGGATGCGTGAGTTGGACACCCTCAGCCTCTGCACTAGGAAATCACCTGGACCACTGTGCCCTGCAAATATTTGTAACAAATCGAGTGCAGGAGAGCACAGAGCACCAGTCTGCAGTTACCACAGGAACAAAGACCTCAATAACAGAACCCCTCCAGAGATGACAGCTATTTACAGGATCTCTCCAGTGTCCCAAAACCTTCACCCCAGAAACAGTCCCTTTGCATTTCATAAACCTTAGCAGACTTCTACTTCCCTAAACCCACCCATTCTGCCACCTGCTAGCCTCATTTGTCCATCACATCCAGCCTGAAGGGAGACCTGTGGCTTCTCCACCCATGTTGACTTCTCCAACACTAACTGTGGTTACCACCACAGCTCTGATTCACTCCTCTTCCAGGTAAGGATTCCCAATTGGTTTTGTAGTTTCCCACAGAGAGGTCACTGTAGCCAAACCTTTAATCGTGTCCTCATTAGCAACTTGTGCTGTTCATATCAGAGAAGAGAGAGGATAGCAGTGAGACAGCGTTCAGGACAAATGCCCCCCAGATGTACACAACAGCGCAGAGATGTTTGTGCCGTTGCTCTTCTCCTGTTAGGAGCAGATCACCTTGTAGAGGCACGCTTGTTTAGGTCAATCATAACCCAGGATTTCATTTAGCAGCAGAAAGGATGCCTCTCCTATGCATTTCTCCATGTTTATTGATTTGCCTGCTATATTTTATTGTCCCGCCACAAAGTTCCTTCAGCTGGTTCCCAGCAAGAAGGTCACCAAAGGCCAACAGTCAGCCAGCTTCGTGCCAACATATCCATTAAAGACAGGGGGAAAAAAGGGAGCAAGCATGGAAGAAAAAGCCAGCATGTCTCCATTGCAGGACTCCACTGCTGACCAACCCCTACACCAAGAGCTGACTGCTTACTTTAGCCTCTGCTCCCCATCTTAACCATATTTCCATTCAAGAACCTTCTCATTTACCATGGCTAACATTGTACCTTGTAGTTGTTTTCTCCCTGTGAATCCTGTTCAAACCTTCTGTCTACATGCTTAAGAGATCCCTTTGAAAAAAACCCTCCTGGGAGGTAGTGCTTCCCCTTCTCATGCCAACTCCTCCTGAGCACAGGCACCCGCTACCTCTGAGTGGCTTTGTGCAGATTTCAGACCTGATTTCATTTCCCTCATTTGCCTGTGAAGGCCATTTGCATTGCATGACACATTTTTCCAGCCCTCGGGGGAGAGAGGTAGCTTCAAGTGAGAGCCTGGAAGCAGCAGATACCTTTTCCACCCTTGCATCCCTGTGCTTCATAGAATCATAGAATGGTCTGGGTTGGAAGGCACCCCAAGGATCATAGAGCTCCAACCGCCCTACCACAGGCAGGGCCACCAACCTCCAGGCCTGGATCTACACAAGGTTGCCCAGGGCCCCATCCAACCTGGCCTTGAACACTTTCAGGGATGGGGCATCCACTACTTCTCTGGGCAGCTTCGATACTGACAGAGCCTCTGTACTCCCTGGGGGCTGCTCTTTAACAAGAGCCTGCCCCAGCACATACCAAGGATGCATGCCAGGCATCTACACTTCAGTTTGTGGGGGGGGGTGGTGGTGGTGGCAGCTAGAAAGAGCAGAATGCAAAGCAGCATCCATCCTCAAAAGGGAGATAGGAACAGAGGTGGCAGCTGGGGCCCAAGGAGACAGCACCCCGCAAGCTGCTCACCCCCCACAACCCCACAAGCTGCTCATCCCACGCTTACTCTGCTCCCTGCCTCATCTCAGAGGTCAGCACCGTGTGAAGGCGCAGGTATTTATGCGTACAGGCATACCTCCCCCATTACAGCACGAGACCAGTACACGCCAGAGGCCACAAGCGCTGGGCATGACTGCCACACGCAGCTCCTTCTCCCCTCCCTTTGCCTTCTTCCCTCCACGCCTGACCTGTTCTCTGCCTCTCCAAACAGGCTACGGCCTCCTTGGGAAGCAGAGGTCACGCTGACACCAGGCCGGCCGTGACCGGCCAAAACAAGGTTGGCAGATACAATCTGCATCCCACCCTTTATCCAGAGAGTTCAGATGGAGCGATAGCCACAGCCTGCACATAAACACACGCTTTAATACCACCAGATCAAACCAGACAAGGCCTGCAGAGGAGACCACAGCTCCCCATGCGGGCTCAGGACAAGGAGATCCTTAGCCCTTCCACATCCCTGTGCTCCCCAGCACACAGGATTCATCTGTCCCAGCTGCACCTTTTACACTCCTCTACCAGGAGCATCTAACTCCAACCACAGCCACTGAAGGCTTGAGCAGACTGTTAGAGGCTCTTTTGAAAGAGCTCAAGGCAAAAAGCCAAACCCATGGAAGTCCTTCAACCAACTTTAGGATCAAGCTGCTTCAGCCCTTGGAATGCCTGCCTGGGGCCTGAGGAAATTTATTCAGAATAAAGGCAGGACCTCCAAAAACTACCCGTAACTCTCCTGCACAGACTTGACAACTCCAAAAGAAGACACTCTGCCTAGCTTCAGTACCCTGACTCTGCAGAGCTAGGTGACCACAGGTCAGGCCCCTCCAAGAGCATCAACTTTACTTTCCAGCAGATGCAACCAGTTCTTGGTCACATTCACTCTATCAGCACTACAGGGAAGAAAACAGGAGAGAAAATTTACTTTTAAAAACTACTCTTAAGAGAGGAAAACATAGGAATAAATAGGGAAGTTAACATCTCTTCCCCTTCCAAGGGACTCATTTACCTTATACAGCGTGTTTCGAATGATTTCAATGTTCATTTCATCCAGGTCCTGTTCAGATATGCAGTCTTGGAAGAAAGCAGCTGAAACAGAGCCACAGACAGGGTTAGCGTTGCCCTAACCAGACCCATGCCTGGCATTTTCCAGAGTCCTCAACAATACCAGGCAGAAGCACACCCTATTTTGAGCCTGTCCCTCCCAGGCATGATCCTTATCTTCAGTGGCCACCAAACTGCCATGACTCAAAACCTCAGGCTCCACCATGGCTCTTGAGGCTACAATAATTTTGGGGGGCTCTCACACCAGCCTATTCTCAGCAGAAATTCTCAGCTCTAGCCCCCAGCATCAGTGCCAGGGCACCCTGTATTTAAAAACAAGCAAAACCCAAACTGTTCCCAGATGCAGGCACATGGAGGTGACAAGACAGCATCCAAATTGCCTCCTACAGCATGGCAGCAGCGCATAAACATCTGCGAGAGAGCAGCTACTGAGTCCAGAGGAGGCTGGTGCTGTGCTTCTCCCTTATCCTCCAATTCCTTAGTCAGATTAAGGAGGCATGGAGGTGCTGCATCTCCCACAGCCTGTGACGCTCTATAGTTGGGAGCCAGGAGCTGTTTCCCCTAGTTAGGTCCACCGGTCCCATTTTCCCCACTTCTTCTGAGGCCTTTTATTTCTCCAGCTGGAGCCAAGTACCAGCAGATAGGATAAACTAGGGAATTTTGGTAGGAAACTCAGCCTAACACATTTTGCTTGAGAATCTCTGGGAGAGAGTTTGAGAAGCTGTTGCCACAGAGAGGTTTCAGACCTACCACACAGTACTGCGAGCTGTGGATAGAGGTAAGTCTAGTGCAACATAAGGCTGTCCTACCACTCACTCATTAACAAGAGTGCAGAAAGCCCCATTGACAGGACTTCTATGACTTCTTCAACTCTCACCCAGCAACCAACTTCTCTGAATTTGCTACATAGAGAAATACAATCTCTTTCTCAGCTCACACCGTCCAGCTGCAGGTAAAGCCCACAGCACTCACGCCGAGAGCTGAGTACTGCTCTGCTTCATGCCACAAACCAGGTACAAGGCAGGTTCACACCTCTGGTGGGCACCACTCTTAGAGCATAAACTCTCCAGCACGAAGAGCAGCTGCAGAGAGGGGCCGGAGAGTCCCAAACAGGGGTTAACTCCTGCAGAGGTTTCTTTGTGACACCAGAGACAATGCCACGTAGCTGGAGGAACACTTCTCCCTAAGGCTGGCAAAAATGAAATCAGAGTGTGCCAGGACTGGTTTTCATTGCAGGACTTGCTGGCTGGCCTGGATAGCTAAGCAGTGGCTACTTCAGAGTAGCAGAGGAATGAGAACACAGCTATTTCAGTTCTTGGCCCTCCAATATCCCAAATTAGGCTAACAGCAAATCTTATTTTGCCCTGCTAACCTATGAAAGCCATTTGGGGTTAGGCATTCCTACCAAGCCACGTAGCTACTCAAGTACTTTTAGGAGATAGAGCTGCTGTTTCTTTGCGTGTGGTCACTGGAAGGAGCGCAAGTTAAACAACTGGAGCCTGCATGCCTGCTTGTTTAGGCAACACAGCTACTCCCCATGTTCTCCTGCTGAAGAAATGCCACACTAGATGGTACACAGCCTCAAGGCATAGCCAGGGCAAAGGTCTGAAGAACTCGGCCCAAGTAGGGCCAAGCAGGCAAAGCTCACTCACATACAGGTGCACAATCACAAGAGGCAAAGACCCTCAATGGAACCACCTTGCCAGCATAATGGGGTATTTTTACTCCATACACAGCTGGGAATTTTAAGGTCTCAGAGAACTAATCTCTTTGAAATACTTGGATCTCTATCTTATTCACAAAATGGGAAGGTTCCCATTCCTGCTGATTCGTGAGGAGAACTTTCTTCCCACACATCACCCCTACAGCTGGCTCGACTCTCCATTCTGCTGCATTGTTGCTCTGCCTTGCATCCCAGATCCCTCGAGACACATCTTCCCTCCTTTGCTGGGCTCTATCTGGCAAATCATCTTTCCATGACAACCACCTCACTTGCCCCACACAGAGAATTTGCAAAAGCACTTTCAGTTCCAAAACCAACTATTTCTATCAAAGACAATATGATGATCTCAAGTGTTCTGTTCTTTCTAGCAACCCCAAAAGAATGATTAATCGCTGACTCAGACGTACCTCAGTACTTTTTTTGCCCACAGATGCTAACCTAAGAAGTCTCCTGTGACTACCTCTCCTACTACTGCAAAGAGACTTCCATATTTTCTCCAGAACTGCTTCCCACACCTTTTATCTTTAAAGAACGTATCTGATTGTTCATAAGAGACTTGGTTTTACTGTCAAGTCCCTCCTGGTCAAGGCTTGTAGCCATGAGACAGTACCACTCAGTGCAAGATCCTGCTATATAATGAGTTTTGAAAGGCTTTTAGAGGTTTTTGGGGTGTTTTTTTCTGTTGCTGTTTGGGGGTTTTTTTGTTTGTAAAGAGTGTTCTTTGATCTAGAGTTAATTTTATCAGTCTCAGAACAAGACTGGGCATGTGCAGATTTCTATAATTAACTAGCAAAATTGCCAACGAGACATTGCTCAATGGCCCAGCTAAAAGTGCTGGAAATTGACTCATTCCAGCAGAGGACCGGAGAGCTCTTCACTAAGGAAGTGTTTGTCCATGCGTGCCATGACAATTAAAGAGTCCACATGGGTTAAGACCCCTCAAACTTTCTCCTTCCTCCCCAACTCCTAGACGAGCAGGTAAAGGGACATACCTAGCAGATCAGCTCTAGCTACGCCTGCACTGCCGGGACAGCTCAAGGCCTGGCTTGCAGAGACCAAACTCCCCAGCAATCTGCACTACCAGCACGCTGTTTTGGACATCTGTTGAAGCGTCCGGAGAACTAGCTGGTCCTCAGGAGGAAAAACACAGGGCAAGCATAAACCTGAACTCAAGCCCAGACACCGCAGGCACCCTATCTGTGCATTACCCACCGCTTTGTCTTCCTGGAGCACAGCTTAGGCTTGGTTGAACCTAGTTAGACTGAGGGGGAAAGGGACATCTGCTCCACACACAGCTGAGAGGTATTTTGGAAGGCTCCACTCACCCAAGGGAGTGTCCACCAGGATTGCATTGTAGAGCTCTGCAGGTGTCTGAGCGATGTTTACGGCTTCCATCTGCTCAAAACTTCCCAGTGGATGGCACTTGGGCACCAGTTCAGAGATCGAACGCTGGTGCAGGGTCCCAGTGATCAGCAGAATGACGTTGTCAATCATGTAGCTGTATCTGGAAGAACACGAGAGGAAGCCTGTCACGATACAACTAACACAAAAACAGCACTGGGCACCATAGGCACACATCTTCAGCCCCCACAAATATCTCCAGAGAGATGCACTTTTCCCACAGAGAACTCATAAGGTGCCTCCTTATCATGCCAGCCTAGGGAAGAGGACGTCAGGCATAATCCCAGAGTGTGATTTATGCTACAGCTGAACCACACCATCTGGGCATCTCCTACCAACCACTGAAAAGTATTAGATTGAAAGGTACTTCTGGAGGCCTCTGGCTCAGTGTCCTGCTCCAAGTGCGGCCAGCTCCAGCTGCTCAGGGCTTTGTCCAGCTGAACTCTGAGTTATTTACAAGGATTTATATCCCTTGACCTCCCTGGGGCTCTGCTTCAGTGTCTGACCACAGTAGTAACGAAAAGGCTTTTCCTAAAAGCTAATCAGTCTCTCATCCAAACCTCATGCACCTCTGAGAGCGGCCTGGCTCCACCTTCCCCATACCCTCCCACAAGATAGCTGAGAACATTTGTCCTTCCAGTATTCCCACTGCTCCCCTTGCATCTCCATCCTCATGTGATAGGACACCAGCAAAGGGCAATCTGCAGAGAGCCTGGCTTGAGCTCAGCTTCACCACGAGCAGCAATGCTCCGCACCCTGGCGAGGTTATGGAGAAAGAGGCACATTTCTGCAGCGAGGTTATGGAGAAAGAGGCACATTTCTGCAGCCCTGCTCCCTTCCAAAAACAGCAGGGCCAGCAGCTCTGGCACAACCTTCATTCACACCCTCCCAACAACACACAAGTCTTATCACATCTCTGCCACCAAAAAGGTATGTGATTTCTTGCATCAGCCCTAACCAAATTCTCTGCCTACGCTATACAGGATTAGCAGAGTGTGTCTTTGGCACAGCAGCAACGGGACATTCAATCTGTAACCACGGCACTCAGCACAAGTTCCACCAATCCAAGTCCTCTCCTCTATGTCCACAAAGAAGGAACCGCATTTCTCTTGCACTAAAGAGTCCAGAACTGGGCACAGCTCTCTGGGTGAGGCATCCGCCAGCACCGAGTGGAGGGGAGGGAAAGATCACCTCCTAGTTCTCCCAGTCCAGCCAGAGAAGGGAGACACAGTTGGCCCTAAGACTGGGAATATAAGAAAGGCTGGTAGCCCTCTCCAATTAGAAGGTCCATCAAGTCATCATGTAAATACAAGGAGCCAAGAAGAAGAGTGTCCCCAGCAAGAACAGGTGTGGTGCTTCAGTTACTTTCACCACTGATGAGCCATAAACCAACCAAGCTGAGAACCTCAAAAATATCAAGTGAGATGAGGTGTTTTATTGGTGTTTTTGTGGGTTTGTTCATTGTTTGGTTGGGTTTTTTTTTGCTTTTCAGTCAGCAGATGATGATATTTGGGATTTTACACTCCCCTGCTCTTTCTGCTGAAGCTGTAACTCTACAAAGTTAGATGATGGAAGAGACCCGAAGAAGTTCCTTGGCAGGAGCTGCTCCAAAACAACCACAATCAGGCCTGAACTAGAATGGCAGAAGGAGCTGTGCACACCTGAAGCTGAACCTCTGTTGAGGTTCAGGCTTCCCACAGGTACTTGAGTGCTGAAAATAAAAGGGAACTTAAGGGCATCACACTGGGACTGGGGCAGGGAGGGCAAGGCTCCCCACACCTTTGTCAGACCAGCATCGGGATGCTGCCAGTCTTTGTGTTTCTGAGCTAACAAGGAAGACAGAATACGTCCCTGTCTCCCTTTGAACTGCATCAAAGGCGGGCAAGCAGAGCCAGTTAAAGGCAGATTTCGGTAGTTTTTATTAGATGGGCTTACTGCCTCTCAAATATGCTCAAAGGGCACGTCCATGAACAAATCCACACCTTAGTTCCTCAAACAGGTGCTTCCTTTTTCTCCATGCTGCAGTTTGGTAACATACCTCCCGGCCCCAGTATTTTTGCAGAGAGCCTTTCTGTGTTTGCAGCCTGCCTTTCCAGGGACGCTCAATCTAGAACCACCACAGCAATCAGCACAAGCTTCATGTACTAGGAAACCAACCTCCTGTTGCCCTTTAATCCACGAGGTCATTATCCTGCCTTCTATTTGTGCAGCTCTCACCATGGAGATGATTGCAATCTCCAGGACAGCAAGAAGGGCCTATTTATGAGAGCTGAGGGCAAGTCCCTTGCAGTAAGCAGCTGGTTCCTGGTAAATACAAGCATCTGCACCCTCATGTAGATGCATCTCCATCGGGTGTGCCAGACCACGGATTCGGCAGATCATTTCCCAGCTCCACCATCTGCCCTCAAACATGCAAGTTTGCTTAGTGCAACACAGCAGCTTTCAGGAAAAGTCATAATCAGGACTACTCTTAAAGTAAGGCAACAACACAGAACCAGGCCAATTTTATTTCTTCAACTCAGCCTACAGTGAAGAAACAAGCAAGGAAACACGGTCGTTGCGTGGCATGCTAGCACACCTCTTTCCCATTCCCAGCTCACCACACATCTCACTCCCTACCAGGTATTTGCAGCTTGCACGGAGCCTGGCCAAAGTCAACCAGCAAGAGGAACTAAGGGGAAGTGCCCGGAGCCCTTTCTGTTCACAGGTCTTCATAGCAGCTTAGCTCCTGGCTCGCTGCAGTCACACTAAGCTCATCCATCCCCTCACAGTCCAGCTCAGGGTGAAAGCCACAGCCACAGGTCTGGGGAGAGCAGCCCAAGCCTGACCCTCCTCATATGTGACAAGCTCCTGTTTTCAGACTGGTGGTCCTAGGAAAGATAACGCAGATGGCAAAGCACAGCTCTCTCCACTTCATTCATACCCCTTACCTTGCTTGTCTCCTCACCCTTTGGGGAAGCTGGAAATCCAGCCTACAGACCAAATGTCAGAGACTCCAAGGATGCCCAGTAGCAACTTTTTGAAAAAAATCACTTTATTGAGACTACTTAAGTCTTGCCACCAGAGAAGGTTTAATCCCTGCAGGAAGAGGAGTTACCATGCGCTAGAGAGGGGAAATTTCTCATTCAAGTTTCCACTGTGACAGCTTTTCAAACCATTATGATAGCAAAGGAACTGCAGCAGGACAAAGGTCTTGTGGCACACACCAGCACCACTACCTAATCCTTCCTGATACTTCCCGTTCCCTTCAAGCAAACCCAGACCTGCTTCATCCCAGCAAAAGCAGTCATGCCTCAGTCATGATGATGAAGCAAGTCTTGTAGTGCCAGGCAGCTGGAAAAGCCCCTTCTCATCTGTGGAAGGAGCAACACTTGTTCCCCTGTGCCAGGCCCCAGTGAGAACTCATCTGCCTCCATTAGCACAGCTGTACTAAGACCACAGCAAAGGTCCTGGCTGTCCTGGCATTTCCTCCAGGCCCAAAGGATGAGATTTATTATGGTGGCAGCAGTTTTCCTAGGAACCTCCAACTACTTGTTTAATAGAGTGACTTCCATCACCATCCTCTCCATCTTCTATTAGGTTCTTACCAGCTTCAAATGTTTCAGCTTTCACAGTCAATGCAAGCTCCTACCCCTCCAAGAGCACGGGAGCCTTCACTAGCTCTCGGCACAGCTACTACGAAAACCAGGCTATGGGACACATCAGAAAGCAGGAGTAGCTGGTCACTTCCCACACCGCAAAGTCTTACCACAGCCCATTAGGACATAGCATGGTCTGGTGGGAGACTGGTAGAAGGATGGACAAGCTCCTTGGTAAGGACAATCCCCTGCAGTAGATCAACTGGGAATACTCAGTAGGAGTTCAGAGGAGGAAGTACAACATGGAGGCTCTGTATAAGCTACAGCCAGTGGCAGAGGGTGGCTGGGATTTAATTAAGTGGTAAAATGGCACCTTATCTCAAGCCCCCAACCTTGCCTCCACAAAGACTGTTGCAAGACTCTTGGGCAAAAAACATGTTTTCACTCTTGCTTTGAGCTGCAATCTGCCTGTACAGGGAGATGGGCATGAAAAGAGTGGATGTTCAGCCAGTTTCATGTGCACAGCTACGCCCTGCCTCGCTCTTCCTGTTACCCACCGACTTGAGGTGTGGTATATTCCAGAAATTCATGTTCACAGAAAGATTATTTTTGTTGATACTGAGAAGCATCAGTAACACCTCACACAAGAGTAGAATTTCTTATTAAAGGACAGGAAAGAGTCAGCAAGCATAGAAATATCATCCACAGCAAAAGAGAGATGATAGTTGACAGCTTCCTGAGGTCCAAGACAACCAGAACCAGCATCTTAGCTTCTCCAGTGATGCTCAGTTCAGCACAATACGCACTGGGATAAAGAAAACAAAGCCAGGCTATGATATGCCTGGAGAAGCTAAAATGGGAGTGGGAGTGAAGTGTTCCTTCCAGCAGCAGCAGGTCAACCAGATCATTCTCAGTGCTGGTTTTGGGATGTCTCTAGGCAAGCAGAGCAGAGACCTCTCCAAGACAACAGGGAAAAGCTGGGCCCCAGAAGCTAACTTCCGCAGAGGATAGCTATCAAGCAGAATCAGGGAGGAGAACACACATGCAAAAGCCAAGTCCTTTGACTAAATCTTCCTCCTTTTGGAGTTACTTAAGTACAGCATAGATAAACGAGAAGTGCAAGAAAGGTTATGGTGGCCTGGTGAATATCGGGAAAGGCTTTTTAGCAGGAGAGCCCATAAAATGCATGAAAGCTCATCACATTGGGCATTTACAACTTAGCCTGAAGGCAGAGCCCTGCAAGGCAGCGACCCCAACGCAGTTAGGACTTCTCCCTCCCCCACTTACTAACCTAATCTAATCATAAAGAGTCATTGTCCTACAGCAGATAGGTTGGGTTTTTATTGCTTTCTGCTCCAGGATACTAAAGAAACCGTAAACAATACTGCAAGTGATCACAAAGCATGACTAATGACAGAACACTGCATGACCTGCGTTTCTCAGGGATCCTCTGAAAGCCTTGCCAAAGTGTAGCTTAACAGCTGCTCTGCAAGGGGTCATGAGGACAGCCCTCCGTCTCAGCGCTGATGCAGAAGTGCACAGCAAGGAAGAACCGGGCTGCGGCTTGGGGGTTATGCCAGGATGGGTTAAGGTATTGCATTGCTCAGGCATCTTTAATGCTTTCCAAAACCAGCATTAGACTTTAATGCAGACTAATGCTAGCAAGGAGAAAGTCACTACGTGATTGCATCGGGCAGTTACTCAGATTACTGTAAAAGCATGTGTTTATTTTGGGATGAAAAAGGGAAATCTCCAGCAGGATCAGAGCAGTGTTCTGAACTCTGAATGAATTCCAGAGACAGCTTTAAATGATGATTAAGTTGTTTTGACTATAGTCTATCATCTAGCGCTTCCCTCTTACACCTAGTTCATGCATTCAGGGGGCTGGGGGGAAGTAACTTCAGGAAAGAGTTTCAGGTTGGTGGTACCGCTGCTTCCTTGGGTTTGTGTGAAGGTACCAGCCCCATCTCTACATCCCCCGGGTTCAAGATCCGAGGAAAGATGCTATTATGCAGAGCCACTTGACACACCCCTCTCAAGCTCCCAACATAAGCAGTCACGAGGGGAAAGTAACACACAGCCTTCAAAGCACAAAAGAGCAAGTAGCTGTTCCTCAGAATAGTGCCAGCAGCTGAGATAGGTCCTTTTAAGATCTTCAGTAAATAATAGTACAGCTGTCCTGAACAGAAAAGGAGAGGGATGCTGCACATCAGGAAGACCTCAGTGCCATGCTGAAGCTTGCGTGATAGTAAATGAACTCAGCCAAATCCTTCCATCAGTTTTTCAGCTCAGACTAGAGCAAGTCAGACCAGGAGCAGTTTTGCCCCTCGTTTGCCGCTGAGGTTTAGGCAGTCCATGGAACAGCAGCTGCAGCATTCGATTGCTTCAGCTCAAGGAGCACCAATCTCTTCCTATCTTTACACACTGTCTTTCCTAGAGTCACACCAATAAAAAACCACACCTAAGTGGTAGGTTCGTGAACCTGCCAAAGAGAAAGCTGAGAATTTCATGGTTGCCACCACAAACCAAGGGCACCCAGCCAATAAGTGGGTGCCCTGCTTAACTTAGATCAACGAGACCATTTCGCAGCAAAGAGTTATAACTTCACAGCACTACAGAGGCAGTGGCAGCCTTTCAAATCCAAGTATCCAGGAATGTTCTCAGCATCAATCTATTTTTAGCTGCATCTCCACATGACTTTTACCATCTTCTAGCGAGTCTAGGTCTCTTGGGATACTGACCTCAGTTTTCCAGTGGTATCATCCGGTAACTCATAAGCAGCCACACAGCTGTAGCTGCATTGAAGGCTAACGAGAAAAAAAGCTAGATGAAGTACTTTAAATTCTGAAGCTTCATGAGTATGACATTGTGTTCTGGATGCCTACACACCACTTTAAACACCAGGAAATGTTTTGAACACCTCAGAGCCTCATGCAAGAGTCTCTGGTTGCTTAAACTTGATGCCTCAATGCTTGACCTCAGAGCTTGAGAAACACTAGGCTGGTAGGCAAGGCTGAGTCCTGGCACTTGGCTCTGTTTTCTTTCTGCTAAGAAAACTTCAACACTAATTACATTTTAAATATTGGCCAGAAACGTCTAATTATGCTGCTTTCACACAGACCAGCTGGAAAGGCTAAACTTGCATATACCCTTTTCTTACCTTGCTCTATAAAGAAAAAACATACAAACCCATTCCACAGATATAAAAGAAGACTGGACGCTGCACCATGCAATCTCTCACACTGTCCCTAAAACTGCCCGAAGTAAAGAAAGCTGAGAGTTTAAACAGTGCAAACACTCTTACCCAGTTCTCAATGTATGTGTGAGCTGGGCTTAGATATCACAATCCCAGACTGGTTTAGGTGGAAAGGGGCCTCAACACACCCTAGCCCTGTGCCCCCCCTGCCATTGGCAGGGACACCCCCCCCAGCCCAGAGTGCCCAAAGCCCCATCCAAGCTGGCCTTGAACCCTGGCCCCAAACCCCGTGCCAGGGCCTCCCCACCCTCCTCAGGAAGGATTTCTTCCTTATATCTAACAACAACATGTAGAACATCACTGTGCACACAGACCTGCTGCCAGCAAGAGACAAAGAAAAAAAATGTCACCATCCCACTTGTCATGCAAAGCCATGTGGGGTAGATGCAAGGTTTTGCTTGGTCTCTCAACTGACACAAAGCTCTACAGAAGTATCTGCTAGGCTTCAAACTAGCACACAAAACGGATCTGGAAAAGGGGACTAGGACCCCAGATGCCCTCAAACATTCTTCATAAGCAGTGCCATTAGGCCCTGGTCTTCCGTGAGCTGAATTTGCCAGCCTAGAGCCCTGGGAGAGGCAAATTGGTAAAAAGGCAAAAGGAAAATGAAGGCTGCTAAGTCCTTGAGAATAGTTTCAATCAAGGAGCGAAGATGGGGACAGAATCGCTCAGTGACCATTCATCCAACTGTATGCAGGTTGTCCTCCAGGAAAGCTGAAGCCACACAAAAACTGATCAGAGAAGCATTGATAACCTTCTAACATACTCCTTCCCTCCCTGTTTTATGCCTCTAACAGACATGCTGTCCAACCTGCAGAAGGAAAGATTGTGAGAAGGAACGCAAGGGAAGTGGAAGGACTGTTCCTGCAACCTGCAAAATCACCAAGGTGTTCAGCTTTAAACAAAAGCCGAGAAGATAGTTAAGTCCATGCGCTGCCTCTGGATGAACCAGCATCAGCTTGGACCTGGATGTTACCCAGGGGCGATACGTTCTCACCTCATCACCCACAGTTTGCATGCCAGAGCCCCTTCTCAGGGCCGCAGTTTCACTGAAGTTTTCTCTTCTCTAGTGAGACACAGGCCTACACCTGGAGCTCATCAGTAGCATCTTCCTGCATCTTTACTGCCACCATGTTTTGCTCATTTGTTTTCCAGTCATTACTGCATCTTGCCATGCTTGCCAGGCACGATGCTAACACCTTCGGAGAGAAGAGCAACACTGGTCAGTAAACCCTAAGGAGGGTTAGCCTGTTCCAGTTCAAATTCAGTGGCCATATGAAGTGTTCTCTGGAGACTAGAGTGTTGTGGAGAAGAAACATCCCCTCAGCGTAACACACCTTTCACAGAGCCCCTTTCTGATGAAGACACCCACAGTCACACCATTTTGAAAGACGACTGACTTCCACGGCCACCACTGAGGCATGCAACTCAGTCTGTGTTCTGGGAAACTGGTATGCTGTATCCTTTGGGTATGGAGGAGAACAGCTGCAGTTCTGATGCTACCGCCCACAGCCTGCAAGCCTGTGATCATTTCTAGACCATCAGTTTCATGCCCTCTTATTTTGAACATTGCATAATCCCTCCAAGAACTTGGCTTATCAGTTCAACTTTGCACTCCCTGCAAACAGGGAAGCTGTTTGTCAGAAACCTGTGCTTCTCTGCCAAAAAAAAAAAAGAAAGAGCCTCATAAACCTTTTATTGCAGGATCCTCGGCCACTATGGTAATTTGTGCTTCCCGATCCCACCACCACCAAGAGTCAACAACTAACTGAAAATAGTATAGCACACTGCTAACTACAGCAGCTTTAGGAGAGATCCTGCAGATTGCAGCACTCGTCCAAATAAACTGCAAGTGTCTAACGTACAGCATTTGGAGCTTTTTCTTCTGAAACAAAAGACTTCAAAAAGGATGCAGCCCTATTTTATAACCTCCGTGGTTGCATCAGGATGCATGCATGCTCCAGTACACATTAAGATGGGCAACTTCCTACTCCAGAGGATTATCGCTCCTCAGCTTAAATAGCAATTGAAACGATTTGGCTCCAGAAAAACTACTGCTGCAAGATTAAGTTTGAACTCAAAGCTGTGCAGCAGAAACTAGATCTATCCAGTGCAGAGGAGATGCAGAGCTGGACTGGGGAAGAGGGAAGTGTAAGCTAAGAGAAGGCATGCGCAAGGGGAAGAGGTACACGCAGCCTCATCAAAAACATGCCTTGTGACCACAGAAACATACTGAAAGTCAAGTTCCTGGCTGCATCCTCAGGGCAACAAAGAACCCAGTTCCCAACCGTAGCAGACTGGTAAGGTAAAAAGAGGACGACCTATCTGTCCTCTGACAATGAACTTGATGACAGGTTTGGAAAACATGTTTTGAACCAGCTTCCCCATTGACCTCACTCATACAGTGGTCTCCATTTCCACCAGCAGCTCCCCTACCCGAGCACAAGATCAAACCCTTCTCTGCCCATCAGCTTGCTGCAAGGGCTCAAGGAGCCCATCGGTGACTGGAGCCCTCACATCAGCCTGCTGTGAAACCAGGCTTTCAGAGCGGGAAGGGGCTGTGCTAAAGGAAGAGCAAAGAAAACCCCTGCTCCTGCCTTCCAAAATATTAAAGCTAACAATCTGATCAGGCTACAGTCAGAGCGACAGGGGGAACCACAGATAAAGAATTCTACCTAAATTGTATACAGGAACACTGGAAGGAAGGAGAGCCAGGACATGGCACCATGTCAGGCTAACAAAGAACAAAGCCTTTACAGAAAGGCAGGGCAGTACATCACCGAGAAGAACCTAAAACCCACTTCCATCCCACAAGTCAATATGTGCTTGTTGAATTCAGGAAGTGGGTTTTGCTGTTTCAAGTACACTTAATACCTGTTTGTCACTGCCCTACAGAAGAACATCGCTGCATTCCCTCAGCCAAACGCTCTATTGTTTGTGTTGGAGCAGAGATGTTAACAGCCAACTTGTGCCTATCAGTCAGAACCTACTACAGTCAGCTGAAAAACACAGGGAAGCACCAGCAGCCTGCCAGCAAGGAGCTGCCCGACAAGATGCAGAGCTAACAGGTGGTTATTACAGGCTGTGGAAGGTCAACAAGTGGAGCTTTTCCTTGCCATGATATACAGTGGCAGAGGCCACCAACTACAGCCACCATTTGAAAAAACAAAAGGGAAATCAGCCAACTTCCTCAATATTTTGGTACTAACAACGAAACACGTGCCATTGAAGAGTTCCTGAAGAGGACAGGAGCCAGGAAGGAGTCACCATGGTGCCAGGAAAGGAGCACAACAGGACAAAAGTCAGTGGTAGCAAATGACTTAAGAAATTACGACCTTGCTTTGAGGTTGCTGTGTTCTTGGGTTGGTTTGGTTTGCGTGTTTTTTGTTTAAAACCACTGTCCTTTTCCCTGAGCGGAGGGGATATGTTAACTCTGCCTACCTCCCTAGGTGCCCACCTGGGGACAGGCAGTCACGGGGCTGGAGTGCCACCTTCCGGCAAGTCGTAGCAGCGCTGCCTCAGCTCCCCAGAGCTGGGCAAAGGGGAGGACACCAGGAGTTCGCACAGCGTCCCCGTTGCTGCTTCTCCATCCCACGTCCTCACCTAGTTCGTGGGCCACTTAGAAGAGGCAAAAGAAACCAGGAAGCATGATCCAAAGCATGCTTCTGGCAATCCAAAGGGACAAGGGCTACAGCTGATCCCAAGATCAGACAGATGTTAGATCTTCTCAGCAGTGTGTCCCAGGTCAAGGTCTGAACATCCTCCAAATCAAGCACCATAGCCACCTGAAGATCAACTCAAAGCCACCCCAGAGTCCAGCAGCATGTTCATGATAGAAAAAGCTTGATTATTGTTTGGCAGGTTTTTTTGTGTTTGTTTGTTGGGTTTTTTTTTTAAAATGCTTGGATCCACCTCCAGGCACGAGATTTCTGCACCCTGGCCACTCTCAGTGAGTGGTACCCCAGAGTTTAACAGGCCTTGATGGGCTTGTCCTGTGTGAGGTGATACAGTATTTCTAAGAAGGCCAAAAACATGAACGCGTCCGGCAGCAGTAAGTTTCAGTGCTCAACTGGATGTGCTATAAAACACTTCCTTCCATTTTAAGCCAGACACACCACCTACAATCCCACTCAATTTTAAAAATCTGTTTACAGCCCAGTGCCTCTCTCCCAAGAGTCCCAGTGAACTCAAGCTTTCCTCCTACAGAAGCCAGCCCTGCTCAAACTTTCCGTATCTTTCTACCATTTTCTATTTCACTTCAGCCTGTACAGTTTTAGCAGAGACAGATTCAGTTGGGTACAATTTCTTCCTCTGACCACCTGGTGCCTTGCTTGCCCTGAGCTGTTTTACCAAGAGCAGTCGTTACCATTTCCTGCACAAGTTTCATTAAGTACCCTAAACGAAAGAAGTGGGAAATAAGTCATGTTCAAAAGGGAAAGATAAATCACCCTATTACACCTATCTGTGTGTCTGCAGTGGAAGATCAAGTGGCACAGGCTTGTCCCAACATCACCCAGCTAGGAAGGATGACACAGCACCTCTGTGCACCGGCACAACTCCCCAGCACTGCCAACATCCTTTGGCTGAACACTTCTACAATGCTGCCTACGCACAAGCCTGGGTGAGATGAAGGCTCCTGGCACAGGTGTGCGCTGCCATCCTCCAAACAGAGCTGTTCTCTGCTCCAACTGTTTGGAATGCAAAGACCTACTACAACCTACAGGACAGTTTCAGGGAACAAAAGGCAGCCCAAAAGGCTGCCCAAGCCGCCACATTTAGTCTACCCTCTTTTCTACTAGGCTGGTCACTAAAAACATCAGGATTATCAACAGAAGATACTAAGACCCACTGGGCAAAACCAGCATCCTTTCCAACCTCCCTGTGTTTAAATACCCTCATTCTTCTGTTTTAACATGTCTGTAGCGTCCCTAGAAGTTATTTGGGCTTCTAATACACTGAGAGCAACTCCCACCTTGGACCAGCTGAAGCTCCTACCACCTTCTCTACTTCACTTGACGCTCCACTGGTGTGATGAGTGCAGACCCAGAGGAGACCCCTCCATCAGTGCAGAACCACACCAAGACACAACGCTTGTACTCTGTGCACAAAAGGCTCTGCAAGAGAGCTCCTGCACCTTCGGTGGGTTACAACTAGCAGGCAACTGCTCTCATGCACACATGTTTTACAGAAGGACCATGTTTTTTTTTAAAATCCCAGGGAAAATGAACACAAGCCCCAAGGGTGAGAGCTCCGATTCTGCAATGGAAGGCAGCAGAAGGAGCTGTGCCAATGAAGCGCACACAGCCTGTGAGCAGAAGCCTTTAACAATGTAGGATCTCTGGTTTGAGACCTCCAGATACAACCAAAAGAGTTCCATTCGAGAAGCTGTAAACACACAGCAGCTACAGGGCTGAGTGTGGAAAGCTGGTCTGAAAGCCTTCAAGTCTGGAAGAGCACAAACATTTCAGATATTGTCCACAAACAGCTGGTACTCACGTGATGAAGTCCAGAAAACTTGCAAGGGGTTCATATGCATGGTTCCTCATGTGACGAAACTCCACCACCATTTTCTCCTTCAGCTTGTCATCAATGACAGAGACGGTGAGCGGGGAGGCTTCGTTGGCCAGGAAGTTCCCATAATCTGTGCTCTGGAGGTGCAGCTTCAAGTCTGAAAAAGAAAGAACAATTCCACTCTAGAGAGTCTCTGTTGGGTTTGGGTTGGTTTTTGTTTCGGTTTTTTTAGCACACCTGAGAACTGTTGCTTGGTAATTCTTCAGGCATTCTCCCCTCTGAAAGGTCACCTAGACAAAACCTATGTGTTAAGCCATACCCTTGTATTTCTGCTCATGGACAGTCCAAACACAGTAAGAGATGAGTGTTTCACCACACCAGCCTTGTCCCATACTAAAGATGAAATCGTGACACTATGTAACTGAGCACACACTTGTGCCAGCTGTTCACTATGCTTGATCATGGTAGAAGGTTACTCCTTTTCTAGCAAGTAATTGCTAGAAATGTAGGGGGAGAAAAAAAAAAAATATCAAAACTTTGGTACTTCATCTAGCCAAAAGGGCTCTGGTTGCAGGCTCCTCTGCACCCACAAGCAAGTTCTCAGATACTAGTGATGTGGAAGCATCTGAAAAGGTTTCCAAGTCAAAGAGATGAGAACAGCAACCTTGAAATTATAAAACAGGTAGGTATTACATGACCAAGTCTGCCCAGCTAATTGCATAGGTAAAGAGAAGTTGTATTTCTGTGGCCTCACTCCTCACCAGCCCCTCTCTACCTCTTAATCACCATCTCATATGGCAGACAACCAGTGCCCAGGATGGAGGAACATGCTCAGAAGCCTTCCCCTCCTCCGGTTTCAAGTAGAGGAAACCTTTGTTTCCTCTGTTACCCTTGCTGCAGGTTAGGTGCCCAACCAAGCTGCAGTCCTGGCCAACAAGCAACCACAACATGCTGAACTCTGTCAAGATAAAAGCCTTACTTGAGCCAAAAGCATTTAAATGTCTCTATGGAAAAACTGAATCCAGAACTGAGGAACGTCATATAATCCTACTCTACTAGTTGCAGTGGTACATAATGTTCATCTCCCTTCGGCTTCACCTCAGAGGACCAGTTAGGCAAGCACCCTCCTAGGGATTGAAGACCTTTATGGGGAAAGGAGAGTAGCTGGAAGAGCTTAGTCAAAGCAGATGTGAACACGCCATCCAGAGAAAACAGAACAAACAACAAAAATGAGACATTTCTCCCTGGTTCCTCTAAAGCAGGAGCACTGACTCTGCCTTTCCCTTCCACTGATCCACACGAGTCCTCAGCATTATGGCACGAGCATTCACTGCATGAGGTCAGAGCAAGGATTCAGCCTAGCTTGAGGAGTCTGACCTTTGGACATTACACCCACCTCCAGACATGAGCTGGAGAGCATCCTCCGCACTGGGCTCCAAACTGAGCCTGTACATGTGAGATACTGCCCTCAGCCCAAGGGCTGGAAGCATAGAACAGCTTTCAAGAAGACTGTAACTCTTCTGTGTGTTTCAAGGGGGTCTAGCAAAGATGTTTTTGACTCAGCACTCTTCAGTCATGAAGATATTACCATTTCTAAGTCTCACAGGAAACAGATGGTGGTTGGGGGTGGAAGGCCAGAGATGTAAATAGCACTCAGGGACTGTCATGTTTCTCAGTGGTTTACAGGAGGGTTTGGTGGTACTCTTACTTTTTGTTAAGTATCCCAGGTGCAGCAGAGAGCTGCTTGCCCAACAACACACACCCCATGGTTGAAGCAAAGCAGAATCACCTAGATCCCTAGTCCCCAGACTATGCTGTAGCTAAGCAGCTGTATTTTATCTGATTGAAACATTATGAACTTATGCTCACACTTTCTAGGTGGGAGAACATGGTCCTGGTAATTAAAAGTTTTCAACATGACCCCTATCGAAGTCAAGCCAACTGGATCATACCACAACCTAGAATGCACCCCCCCATGCAGCCTGCAGAGGATTGTCACTGCTGATAATCACATGCTAAACCCTGTAAAAAGCTCAGCTCCCAGGCAGCACCCTGCACACAAAGAGTTCTCACCCATCTGCTTTGGAATTGCTTGGGTTTTGATAGCTAAGATATAGTTATGGAGGGGAAATCCACCAAAATTGTCACAGAATTATAAAGGTTGGAAAACACCTCCAAGATCATCTGATCCAACCATCCCCCTACTACCTCTGTTACTCACTAATCCATGTCCTTAAGTACCTCATCCATCCTTTCCTTGAACACCCCAAGGGACAGTGATTCCACGACCGTTCCAGTGCCCAACCGCTCTTTTTGAGAAGAAATTTCTCCTTATTTCTAACCTGAACCTCCCCTGACACAACTTGCAGCCATTCCCTCTAGTCCTGTCACTACTTATCTGTGAGAAGAGGCTGAGCCCCAGCTCCCCACGGCCTCCTTTCAGGGATCTGGAGAGAGCAATAAGGTCTCCCCTCAGCCTCCTCTTCTCCGGACTGAACACCCCCAGCTCCCTCAGCTGCTCCTCAGAAGGTTTGCTCTCCAGCCCCTTCCCCAGCCTGGTTGACCTTCTCTGGACACACTCCAGGGCCTTGATGTTTTTCTTGTAGTGAGGGGCCCAAACCTGAACACAGTAGTCAAGATGCAGCCTCACCAAAGCTGAGCACAGGGGGATGATCACCTCCCTGGTCCTGCTGACTCCGCTATTCCTGATGCAAGCCAGGATGCCATTGGCCTTCTTGGCCACCTGGGCACACTGCTGGCTTATGTTCAGGCAAGTGTGAACCAAAATAATGTCTTAATGCGTTTCAGTCCCTCTTCTGAAAGTTACTGAAGGATACACTTTGGAGACCGAGTGAAAATTAAGTTCCCCTGGCAGACAAGGGCTTTATTAGTTGCTTTTAGCAGAGGCTGGAGAAAGCATAGAGCAGCTGCTCAATGAATACAAGGGTAGGAGCACTACACCCATAAAGCCAGGCTGCAAGGGAAGGCACAGGGGACTACATTAGCTACATTCATATACCTCATACTTTCAGTTCTCTGTAGGCTTATGGAGCTCTAACAAAAAACAAACCTGCCCAAAAAGGCATCTGATGCTGTTTTGCAGCTCTACAGGGCCTAGGACAGGAAGCAGCTATTGCATATCCTACCGTATCCTACTTCAATAAGGAAACTTCCAAAGGTTTCAGCTCATTTTCTCAACTCCAATCCTGCTACTCCAAAACCATCCATTCCTTTTGGTGCCACCAAGGCCTGCACCTCCACTCTTAGCAAGGTGGCTTCTTATAGCCTCAAACGTATCATGTCTCTTGATGCCAGAGACCCAATGACACAGCTTGCTGTGCCATCCACTTCCAGGAAACTGGAGCTGCATCCCGTTCGACCAGAATCACACAAACTGCACACTGTGCCTTGCAGCCTCTCCCTCAACAGCTCTGAGCAAGCTCCCATGAGGGATCTGGCCAGAGCATTTGTCCTGCTCGATGAGGGGGTTGCCCCTGCCCCAGCCCCACAGCACAAGAGCCAGCACAACATTATGTTGCAACTGGAATAAGGGCCATGTTTATATAACACTTGGAATTAATTTTTACAGAGAAAGCCAGCCACAAACTGCAGGAACGAAACTTCTGAATCTCCAAGCAGACAGAACATATTTTCTAAAAATTGGACCGGATTTATAAACCCTGACTCAATGCATCCCACAGCGTACCAGAGCCTTATGTGAGCCTGTCCTCCTCCAGCCACTGGGCTGGTCACGGAGCCTCAGCCAAGCGGGTTTGGGAGTTTTTAGGAGGACTATTCACATGTCAAGCTTCTCAGTTAAGAACAGACTAATCCCGTGGTTTCACAAATCCCCTGCCAGAATCGCTGTCCCAGTAGCACGGTGACTAAGAAGTGGCCCCATTGCTGAGCAAGCCCCAAGCTCTCCAAAAGCTCAAGCTCTTATTTCCTAACGCAAGTTCAGACAGAGCTGGAGTCGGCCTCTGGCAGGGGCAGCAGCACCTCGGCAGGGACAGCTGCGAGAGATCCCACACGCTGGCTGCGATCTTCTGCCGTGCCTCTTCCCCAGCCGCCTGCTGAAAGGGAGAGAGACCTGCACCCAGAGCCCAGCTGCGCCCGATGAGCTCCTCCTGATGCTGACTAACAGCAGCACAAGGCCTCAGCCCAGCGATTGCTTTCAAGATGCACATTTGCCTGTTCCAGCATTCTTCCAAGCAGTTCACACACTTTTAAGGAACAGACTGAGCCAGCATTTGGCAAGGGAGCACTTGAATTACCACAACGCTTTTTGTTTTCTCCCCCGCAAAAGCTGGTAAATTATGGCCAGGTCACAGTTCCCAGAAAGCTGCCTCGTGCAAGAGCACAACAGCTTGTAAAAATGACAGCTTTTTCTGCTGAGCATTCAAGTAGGGTAGCGCTCAAGATTACCATGACATGAACTTACAGCCACCTCCTTTCAGCTCTTGGATCAGGCCCTCTGGTTTCGATGCAGCTGGCTGTACACAAGGCATCAGCACAGCTGAAGCTTAGTTCGACACACCCTGTGCCAACACCACACCTCAACATTTCAGATTACATTTTCCTGAGACACTTCAGATCCACAGCAATATTACCACTCTCACCTGCCAGCCTGCTTTGTCATAGCAAGGAATCAGGCTGTTACTCAGTCTTTCAGACATCTGTCTGTCATCAAAGCCTGCCCTGTAAGCCCCACTGGGTCGTGCTTCCACCCCTTCTATCTCCAGCCTCTTCCCATAGCTGCATTGCAGAGCTCTGAATCAAGTTAAAGGCTCAAGCACTTCCAAAGACCAATTTGTCTTCTCGCCCATGGACATACAATTAGCTTTCACAGCTTCCGAGCTGAACTGATGTTTTCACACAATCATCTGCTGTGATCTCACTCCAGAGCACCCGGGGCCATCACTGCAGATATATAAAAATTAAAATAGCGTTTGCCGTCTCTCAGGCCTGAGGCAGTGAAGTAGCAGAGGCATTACACAGTGGTCTGCAGATCAGTGACACTGCCCACATCTTCCTCAGAAGGCTGCAGTCGTTACCCTTTGGCTTGCTGCCATCTGCTGTAGCCACCTCACACGCTCCTGAAGCTGCCTCTCTGAAACATCACCTAAGAAGCACCCAGAGACCCTTCATTCCCCACAGAATTTATTGCCTTTTCTGCAATTGCACACCACCAGCCATGACATACCACTTTTCCTCTGCTGTCACATTCCTCCATGCCACAGCTGGACACTCAGAAGTGTCATCTTTAGTCTGTTCCCCCACCGGTCTAACCACAAGCTCTTCACAACTGTTCGAGGTGTCCTCAGCACCAAACAGCAGCCTGTGTTTCTAGCTCAGCCCTTCCTGGGGTTGAACTCACTCCCAGACTGACCTTGTTTCCTTAGCAGCCCCCTCTCCTGCTCCTTCCAAAAGGCAAGGTAACCCCTCCTAATCTGCCTGTATCTCCAATTAGCTTCACGCCTATGTGCCCCTTCCCCCCCTAACCAGACTGCGCTAAGTCACAGCTGTAACCTCAGAGGTAAGTAAACTAACAGGACACTGGCCCAGCACAGCAGTTTAAAGGGAGAGGCAACAAATCACTTGGAAGCTAAGAGAAACAGGGCAGAAGGGAGTCTCACACTGCAGGAGCCGACAGCAGAGGAAAAACAACACGACGAAAGCACTGACAGGCTGCCGAGCGGGAATACTTGCCAGGAAACCCAGACACCAGCATCTCCTAACAAGGGGCAGGACCCAAACAAGAGCTGAAGCTGCACCAGTGCTAATAAGCTGACCTCAGCTTGGAGTTTAGCTAGGAGAAGCTATGAAGCAGGTCTCTGCCCAGTAAAGGAGGCCAGAACAAACAGCAAAGAGCCTCTGCTGAACCCTGCAGGAAGCCAGAGACCACAGTGTTTGTTTGCCACCATGATTTAGCAGGCCGTGCAAGTGCCATCTTTCTTCCAATAAATAATGTTTTCCTTGAGCTTATTTTAACAGGACAGCTGATTACCCAGCCGCAGTGAGCGGTTACACTGGAGGACACAGGACAAAGCACAGAGATTAGCAGCACAGCCTTCCGGCTACTGCTCTGTTGCTGCACGAGTGGCCAGTACTCACAGGACAGGAACAGTCTATACCCTCAAGCAGTCTCGCCATTCCCATATGCCCTGCCAACCCCAATCCGAGGTACATCTAAGCACAGCCACACTTCAGAACCGAAAGTGGCCTCTGCTCGCTTGGTGGTACAGCAAAAGATCCATCCTGTTCGTCCCACACCCAGGAGAACACTGTGAGCCCCACCATGGACTGAGGTGCCAAAAGCACTCTTGGAAGTAGCCTGTAGCTCAGATAGCAGTGCAGCATCTCTACACAAGAGACACACTGCCCATACAGTAATCTGAAAGAAAAGCCCAGCCGCAGCCTTCTAGGGCCCAAATGCCCAAGAGGAAGAGAGAAGGGTAGCACAGCTTTTCCCACCCTTCTCTCAGCAAAAGGAGGTGTGGCAAAGACTCAGTATGTAACACCATAAAGCAAAGGCAGCCTCCAGGGGAGGTTAAAAATAAGTCAGTCCTTGGGACTACGAAAGCCAAAGCTCTCACTCAGCAGAAGCACGGTGAGCAGAGGACACGCTTCCCAACACCTATTTGTCAGGGGCAAGAGCCCACAGCTCTGCTCAGGCAAGCCAACGCTTCAGTGCATCCAGCCATCCTGTGGCTGGGCAATGGAAAGACAGACACACTTCAGCCCACAGCAGCTCAACCACGTGATCAGTACACACCCACGTATTTCATTGTCTTCCCTGATATGGAAAGAGAAGGAAGAGGAGAGAGTGAGGGAGAACTGGATGTCTTTGCACTGAAGAGGCATTTAGGACAGCAAGCCTTTAGGAATCCACTCCCGAGCTGAGTGAAAGCAGTACTTCACTTCTGGGTGGCAAGGGCTATGCAGGGCAACTCTGGAAATACTCTTCAACACTCAAGAACAACCAGCCTGCCCAGTCCTGGCTTATTCCACACCATCCAGCCGTACATCAAGAATTCAGTGCTCGCTATGTGCTGCTACAGATGGATCTGACAGGACGCAGGGCTCTGGCATGTGTGAGGATACCTTTCAGGCAGACCACCCTGCCCTGCAGCTGGCCTGGAGCCAGGCAATGTAGGACAAGTGTGACCTCATTGCTTCAAGCTCTCTGATTTCACTGTTGATCTGCATACATCCTAAAAATGGAGGCCCCAGGGACCAAACCGAGGAGATGAAAGAACACTGCAGTCTTGATTCTTTTAGCAAGAAAGGATTTGCATTTTATTTTCTTCTCCTTGCCACTCTTCACATCCCAAATGCATCTCTGGGGCTCAGGCGGTTATTCTGCTCTTCCCCAAGCTGATGTGACATGGCACTACCACCTTGGGGTTACAAGGACTGAAAAACCCAGAGTTTTCAGAGGACAAGTGCACAGCAGACTGATAAACCAGAGGCTGAGATGCACACATAAAATGTGACAGTCCCCTGGGGAGGCACGGAGCTAGTTCCACACACAGTTTAAGCTGAAGACAAGATGAATCCCACTCCTCCACATGCACACCACTGTTCCTGTAAGTCCCCAGCTGAGCCAACCACAGAGACGGAAGCACTAGCACCCACAGAGAGCTGTTGGTAGAAACATGCAGCTGCTAGGAAAGCCCCTTCCAACAGACATCCACACTAACAAGCCAGAGCCAACTACCAGCCACTTAGAGGGCCACTTCACAGCCTCAGCACCCAGCTGGAAGAAGGCACATCCTGCTGCTGATTTTCACCACAGCAATCACCTTTATCACACTGGTAGGAGAGAAAGAAATCTGCTTCCTACACTGCTGCTGTAGAAGCAAGAGGAATATTAGCAACAGGAGGCTCAAAGGTAAAGAAATTCCTGTTCCTAAAGATGCTTTTGTGCCCTTCCCAGGCTCCATATAGGTTTTGCAGTAGGGAGCATTGCAGACTGACAGCAAAGCCTGCCAATAATCTACATTCCAGTCCCAGACTGAACTCCTTAAAGCAGCAGCGCTGTATGACTGCATCAACAACTCTTTATTCTCCAGAGATACCAGCAGACCTCTAACAGGCTACTGCAGCTTTCAGGAGCTGGAGACAGCTCGCCATCCTTTTGACAGTAGAAATCCGTGGGACTCCCAAGTTTGGCTATCCCAGGACAGATGCCACCCAAGAACAGATCCAGGCTCACACCACTCAAGCAGAAGCAAACAGCTCCAAGGCCTTCACTGACACCTGGTGTCAGAAGCAGGAACTGGCTACAGAGGGCGGAGCAGGTTCCAAGCAATGTCCGGCACAGGTGTACAGCACACAAGGGCTTCCGGGTGGGAAACAACCGACGCGCCGGGGCTTTTGGGGCTGAAAAGGGGGATTAAACACATTATTACCAAGGATTTCAAGAGAAACCTTAGCCAAAATAGCGCTCTTCCCCTACCCTCAATCCTGGTCATGCTTTCCTGCTCCTTCTTAAAGTCAGATCTAGCATCTGCCTGACTGCCCAGAGAGCTTACTTCTGACTCTTCAAGCAGCAAGAGCTCGTATCGACTTACTATGTGATCAGACAAGGGGAGATGACAAAGAACCACTCAGAAAAGCGTGATCTCCTCCTTCCAGCAGCACTAAGCTGTCAGCCCAAGTCCTGAGGCAGACAAGTCAATTCCTTTGTGCTTCCAGAGGCATCCAAGCGCACATAAGAGGGAGCAGTATTTCACACCTGGAAGCACAACATCCTCCAAGCCACGTCAGTACCAGTGACCATCCAGATACCCGATTCCCAGGGCCAGCCCCAGAACAGTCCTGGTCCTTCAGGACTTCTCCAAGGCCAAGGTGATCAGTTGATCCAGGACTGGGACTAACTGCAGAGCCAGACACACACAAGAGGCAGCAGTGAAGACAAAACAGAAACAGGGAAGAACACATGATTCTTTTACACCCAAGTGTTTATTATGGCTGCTGATAAGCTAGACAGTGTCGGATTTAGTGCAGAGGAGCACCTGGGAGAGGAAGAACACATGATAAAAGTCTGTGGAGCACAGAAAACAGGTACTGAAAAGGGAAAATCGGAAGTAAAAAGGACAGAGGAAAGAAACGGCCTGACCAAAGACCTATGGAAGTGATCGAGAGCAACATTCCTTTGAAGGAAAAACCTTCTACAGTTCTTCTACAGGGGCACACGGAGCCATGTGGTGGAAGAATGAGATTCGCAGTAAGCCTGGAAGAGCCCTCAAGTTCCAAATGAAGTTTGGCAAAGAGCAAAGCAGCAGCTGTCACTGCTGTCAGGGACAGGACAGCAACGATACCAAGACAAATATATGGGAACTCCAAACTGACTCATTCCCAATGCTCAGAGGGAGAGCTACGTTTACGCAACTTGGTTCAAAAGGCAAGGAAAGGGGAAAAAAAAACACAAAAAGAGAGAGAGCTATAAATACAGAAAGTCTAGAAAGAAGTTATTAGCAGGGAAGGTAATAAAGCAATAATGTGGGGCATTCCAAGACCTGTGATGAGCAGGAGTAACTTCCACTGCCCTCTTTCAGGCCCTGGGCTCCATAGCAAGAACGACAGACTGCTGCAAGTGGAGAGCTGCAGAAAAGACTGGCTGAAAAGAGGCTTCTGACCTAAGTAAAAATATCCTGGGTATTTCTGAGGTAGATACTGAGGCACTCTGTTCCCATTCTGTTGTTTGATGTCTGTGTGAGCAACTCCAGGTAACATGCATCCAAGAGTTCAGCTGGCCAAGGATCCCTCTAGACAGTCAATATTCATTTTAATCGCTCAACAACGACCATCGCTATAAAGCTGATGCTTAACTAGTATTTTTAGAAGAAAGAACAATTCAGCAATTACAGTCCCATTGACCAAAATAACCAGCATGTGTTTCAAGCCTATTTCAATATAGATCTGGTTTTGCTATTCATTATTCCTGGACACGACTGAGTGAAAACTGTTAGGTGGGTCACTGGCACTGGGAAATAGTTTAGCACTGACTAATTACGAATATGAGCTGATCAAAGGTGACAAGTACCACAGAAAAAAACCCACACAGCTCTCTGGGTTTGTGCGTGCTGATCTAGTAAAAAAACCCACAATGGCTGGGAAGTCAGAATTAGCCTCAAAGAGAATTTGAGATTACAGGTGGTGGGTAATTCACTAGTGAATTTATGAAGATCTGCACTGGATCTTTTTTTCCACTAGCAAGCCTTCAGTAACAGCTGGCACTTCCCTAGACATCCCATCTCCTCAAAAACTGATCGTGGGTACCAAGAATTAAGTTGGATTAACCCAAGAACCTCGCTTATGCCTTTAAAAAGATTTCCTGCGCTGCGTGCCATTTAGGAAAAAAAAAAAAAGAAGAAATCACAGAACAAGACTCACCAGCAAACGCCTGACAAACCCGCCTGGCTCCCAACCACCGCAGGACACGCACCGCAGCTCTACGGGCAGCCTCAAGAAAGCACTGCGAGCCCCAGCTTCCCTAAACCACCGTATCAGATGTTGTAATCACAGGGCCAGGAAACGGAGTCAGCTGAGTTCGGAGGGAACAGCCGGGGATATGAGAAGTGGGGGGAAGGATCAAGTACTTGCTCTGCCGAGGAGACCGCACCTCAAAAACACCGCTGACAGCTCAGTTTCCCGTGCTACCGCGCATCCCCTCGTCTCCCCCACCTTGCCCTCCACCCTCACGTCAACCGAGTCCTCCCCTCAGCACTGAGGCGGGGGAACCCCGCCCGCCCCGGAGCCCCGCCGCCACTCACCCTCCAGGCTCTCACACTGTACCAAGTTCACGTAGTCGCCTTGCCGGAGCACCCCCGCCTTAAAACCACGCACCAAGCCTTCCAGGTAACCGTTATCCACGTTAAAATACAGCTCCGGGAAAGACGACATGGCGGCCGACGGAGGCGAACGAGCGAACACTCCCCCTCCCTTCCCCGCCGCCTCACGTGACCCGCCCGCCGCCTCACGTGACACCGCCTAGCTCCAGCCCCTTTCCTTCCCTTCCCGGCATGCACTGCGGGGGCGGGAAAGCCGCCTGAGGCGGTGGAGGGATGGATGGATGGAGGGAGCGGGATGGCAGTGGTGGGCAACCACAGGGAGGGCGGTCCCGGGGGCGACGCAGAAGGAGTAGCGGCCGCCGCGGTCGCTCCCGCGGCCGCCCTCCCCGCCGTTGCTGGCTTCTCTCCCCCTCCCCACAATGTCCTTGCCCAGCCTGAAGTTCGTTTTCACCCCACTTGTGGGTTTTTAGGGGTTTTTCGTGGCCTCCACAGAGATTTTTTACCTCCTGGTGGCGTAACGGTTAGTGGCAGAGGAGGTTTTGAGGTGGATGCAGGTCGTGGGGACCCTGGGTGTAAAAGCAACCTGGGTCACTGCAGGTGATACTGTCAGAAGGACACAAGTAAAGCTCCCACCTCCTGGGGTACCCCTTTTGCTGAGACATTGTTCCCCAAGCCAGGAACGCTTTGCAAGGACCTGCCCTTGCACAATAATCTCATTTTGCCTGACATGAAGGTGCCCTGGACTCTTGGCTATGCGGCCGTGGTGCCCACCTGTGTGCAGGTAGCAGCGAGGTACTGATAGCAGCCCCTCTGACCCTGGGGCTCGGGGCTTTCCTAGCCCAGGAAACAGTCCTAAAGAGTGCCCAGTGTCATTTCTCAGCTCTACCAGCATTCACATTCAATCATACTAAAAGTTCAGCAGTAGTTCCCAAACCCAAGGAGCCACAGCTGAAAGACATACCTGGCCTGAAACCTCCCCATGGAGCCCACAAAACAGCCCCTCTGACCCTGGGCCTCAGAGGCTTTCCTTGGCCAGGGAACAGTCCCTGAGATCCCAGGTGGACACATGAAACCATTCCCACTTAGTGCATACCCACTCAGTGACAGCTTTTTGCTAACAGCTGCTTTATTAGAACTGCAGAGGAGGCAGCGGCACGTGTGGGCAAGAGTTAAGTCGGCCCCGTGGCACAGGTGCTAGTTCTTGCCACAGGGGAAATTGGTGCTGATTTTCCTGCAGTAGCAAAAGGCGTTGAAGAAACGGCAGTAGCAGGTAGCACAGGGGTCGCAGCAGGGGACCTGGTGGCCGAGGCAGGACTCCAGGAGACGGACGCAGCGGCGGGGGGAGCGTTCTTCTCTGCCCGCAGCTTGCAGCTCTGTGGATAATGCCTGCTGGAGAGAGGAGGAGGAGGAGGAGGAAAAGGATTGGTGCTGAAACACAACGTCAGCAATAAAGAACTGCGTGGGAGAGAGCCAAGAGTGGCTGCTGAAACCTGCCACTAACAGCATAGAGCTCTGTCACGCTCAACTCCAGGCTCAGTCTGTCGGAAATTGCCCCGTGCACTCCGGGTGAGCATCACTGCTTCTCCCACCACATCTCAAAGCCTTGACGCACACATGTTATTTGAAGCATGGCCTCAACAGAGGCAACAGGGTCTGAACTGAGTGAGACACAGTGCTGCATGGTGAGCTCCTGCTCTGTGGATGCTTCCTGGGCTGCCTTGAGGTTAATTAATTAACCAGACATGGGAGTGCGGGAGTGGACCACCCTCCTTTGAGAGCCCCTTGCAGCTCTGGACAACTCATTCCAGCCCTGGCTACTCCCTTCAGGTGAGGAGCGGATTCCTCCTTCCTACCATGTTGTGTGTTTGCCCCAAGACACCCCGACCACAACTTCCTGGAGGAAGCTGCTGTGGCCTGAGGCTGCCCCGCTCTTTGGGCTGTCTATAAGAAAGGCGAGGGAGTGTTACCTGCGGTTCCAGCACGCCGCCTCTCTGCATGAGGTCACCATCACTGTCATGGACTTCCAGGGCCACTGGCTCGAAGCCCAACCTGGGGAGAGCTCCTGTGAGATACAGAGAGGCTGGAGGAGAGGCTGCTCTGATTCTGCTCCCCATGGTCGTCTGCCTGTGTCCCAAAAAAAACCCCCCTGCGAGCTGCGAGCTGCCAGGGCAGAAGGAGGGAAGAGGCTGCTCTCACAGAAGTATCTGACCCCAGGCCTGGGGTCCCCACTTCTGTGGACCCTGGCATGCCAGTGAGCAGCCGATGTGGGGATGGCAAGAGGACAGGGGGGCCGCAGAACTCACCTGCCAGCTCCGCAGACGCCGCCTTGACTTTCCGTAGCAGGCTGGAGTAGCGCGCTCTGTCCGTCCCCTCCAGCCCACCACTCACCTTCTGCAGGTGGCTGCGGCTGAGGTCGGCGGTGAGGATGGCCTGGATGCCCTGCAGCAGCCCACAGCACAGCAGCAGCACGTTCAGCATGGTCCTGGGGGACAACCTGCGCGCAGGGGTCCTGGCCAGTGTCAGCCCACGCACTGCCAGCCTGGCCCTGTCCCCCGCCTCCACCCTGCCGCCCTCACCCCCAGAGCAGTGCCGTCTTGGCGAAGGGCAGCTTCCTGTGTCACAGCCACCGGCACTGGGCTGTTTGCTCTCTTGGCCTTGAGAGCCTTTCTTGGGCCACCACACGCTGGGGAGCTTCACGTGGACCCACCAGAGCTAGCACCGGGCAGTGGGACACCCCATGTATGGTCCCACTCATGACCTCAGCACAGAGCAGGGTGACCAGCAGAGGATGGACTGAGAATTGGGGTTTTTTTCAGCAGATGGGGGTCTCCCTGCCACTCACACAGCCTTCAGCAGCCACCAGACCACTGAAGTGCCATGCGTTCACCGCCCGCTCGTGCACAGGACGTGGCCAAAACATCTGAGACGACTCCAGGACTCACAATCCAGCACCTTCCCACTTCTCCCCCAGCTCCTCTGGAACACCTCCCGCTCCTGCTCCTGCTTTCTCTCCCCGCTCTCCAGCCACCAGCCCTTGAGCCATGTTTCCATGCCCAGCCTTACAGCCTGCAAGGAGCCCAGGGAACAGGCAGGAGCAACCTTACGTGGTTGAAACACGAGAGACCGCAGTAACAGAAATCTCCCCCAAAGTCCCTGGGAAATGACACAGTGCTGTGCTCCAGCTCCATTTGCAACCAAACCACAGGATTTGGGCACAGTAAAGAAACGTCAGGGTTCAGGAAAATAAAGTGCAACGCAGAGGCTGGCCGAGGGAGCAGCCAGGGATGCGGCTTTGCTGAAGGAGGGCAGCGTTGGGCTGGGTGTCATGGCCAAGACCCTCGTAGGAGGCTCCAGCCCCTCTGTTCCACCCAGCAACCTGGAAAACCTACCGACACTCAGCTGCACGGCTTCCGTGCAGGAAGCATTGGGATGCCAAGCCTCTTCTGCCTGGGATGTGGGCACAGTCATCAGATGTCTCCCCCGAGTTGGACCAGCCTGGGTTTTTCACCTGCTCCCAGTACAGGTTTCCTTCCCCCTCCCAGCACCAAGGAGTGGGGTTCAGCAGTGAAACCTGGTGCCGGCTGCTTTGGCAGCCTTGGTGCTCCAACCCTGGCTCCAGCCACCCAGAGCTGTGCTGGCCCCTCCTCACTTCCCCATCCCTGCAAGACCACCCAGCTCTTTGCCGAGAGAGACCCCTCCGCGCCGTGGGGACCCCCCACACACCCTGAACACATCCCCAGACCCTTCGCGGTGTAAGCACTGACCTCTCCGACCGGAGAGGGGGGATTGCCGCTTGCTGCTCCAACCGGGCTCGCTGGGAGCACCGCTACCGTGCTCTGCCTCGATGTCCTGCTCTCCACATGCTTACTGGAATTTATATTGGCTTTTTATTAATTAAGTGCTGCAGCCACATGACTCTGCTAACTACCAGGTAGGTGGGCTTCTCTGGAAACGGGGCTTTGTCTGGACGGAGAGGCGGCGGGTGGCGGGAGGGAGGAAGGGCTCCTTCTCTCTGCCCCAAACGGCTGCGGGGAGAAACACATCCTCGCTGGGCCCAAACACCAGGTTTTTTGGGAGCGATCCCTGCTGCCCTTCCTGGCTGCTTCTCTTTCTGGCCCTGTCTGAGCAGTGCTGAGCAGCAGCCTAAGGACATCTCTGAGTTCGTGGCTAGAGAAATACCAGGGCTACTGGTGCATCTCCTGAGGCGCACTGACCTCTCTGCTGGTTTTCAAAGGGAATATTGCCCATCCAGCCATAGTAGGGAGCCTCTGGAAGTCCTCCAACTCCTGACCACTCCTCTGCAGATCCCTGAGGCTCTGGCCTGTGCTAACTGCATCTCTTCATCTATCCTTTGGAAACCTGCAGCTCCCTCAAGCCCCATGCTCTCAGAGGAGCACCCTTGCGCATCCCAGGCTCGGCTCCTCCTTGGGAAGGATGGAACCAGCTGCTTGGTTCTCCCTGGCCCTGACACTGGCTTTCACATGTGGCCCCATGAGCTGCTCCGTGCTGACACCTTCGAGGGCCACTCCAAAGCCCAATGGGAGCTGGAGCCAGGCCAACACAGCCTAAGCCCTGCAGTCATGGGACTGAGCACCACTGGAAGTGACATCTCTGCAGTCTCTTGGGACATGCACTGCGGGTGCAGCCCCCCATGGGCCTGTTCTCGCTGAGTGCTTCGAAGCCGGGTCGGCATGTGTGTGACAGGCATTTCCCTGTTGGATACGGACCTGTGCCCAGCACCCAGCCCTGACACGCACAGGCCTCTCGCTAGTGGCCAGGACCCAGGGACCGAAGGTCAACCAGAAGACGTGGTGGAGGACCCCCAGCATGTCCCCAGCAAGGGTGTGGTGCCAGCCCTGGGGCTCTTTGTAGATTGCCTCCCTTCCCCAACCATACCCTGTCCTGACATGACACACGATCTCCCGCTGCACTCAAGGGCCAGCCTGACTCGGAAGGGGCAACACACAGGACCAAGGAAGGGCTCATCTGCTGCATCCCTTCTCAGCCTGGCTAGAGAAGGGATCCAGCATCTCAGGATGCGTCCCGGCACCTCAGCACCCTGCTGGGATGTCCATGCACAGCACCCATCTGCCTCCTGCACCCCCATGCCCAGAAGAAGACTTGTCTTCAGATAGGAACAGGGTTGCCAACCCCCCCTGTTCCCATTCCCGAAGCCTGTGGGGGTGCCCTACCCAGCCCCATTTCTGTGGCAGAAGCTTCTGGGTGCATTGATCCCCCCCTGGCTCCTCCATCCCCAGCCCCAGGGGGGAACAGGTCCCCCATCCACACTGCCCCTGGTCCCCAGCTGACACCAGCCCCCAAGCAGGGCCCTCAGCCCGGCTCATTAGAGCCTGTTTGCAGCCTGCGGGGCTGCGGGTGGAGGACTTCTGGGAAGGCATTAGCGGTAACGAGGGCGGCCGTGCTGAGAGCTTTTTAATCTGCAGGAGCAACATCTGCTTTGTGCGCATCCCTACAGCCAGTAACGAGCTAAATGAGGCGGCCGGCTGCTCACCCGGCCGCTTCCAGGAAAAGGGGGCTTGTGGCAGCGGGGGAACGGGGAGCCGGGGCTGCGCCTCCGGCCCTCAGCTCAGTGCGCCTGGCCTGAGCGAGGGTAGGAGTGGGTGATGGAGCGGGTCTGCGGCACAGCAGAGATGCCCATGAGTGGGTGCCCCCAGGCAGGAAGGCAGCAGGGTGGGAGCCCGTTCTGTGGTGGGACCCTCAGGAGATGGGGAGATGCCAAGCCTGTGCCAGGGGCTCTTTCTCTCTCCTGGGCAAGCAGGCTGCTCCTTTAGCTCGTTCCTGGCCCTCGTTACCGCTAACGCCGGCCCAGTCACCGCCGCCCCAAAGCGCCCCGCTCGGGGACTGCCGGGGGCAGCGCTTCCCTGGGGCTCCCGCTTCGGGAGGTGCGATGAACATCACCCCGGCCTCAGCCCCGGCGGGCGGCGGACGGGGCCCTTTAAGGCGCGAGCTCAGAGCTGCCCTGACGTCAGCGGGGCGGGCGCGCCCGGGCAGCCGCAGCCCCGGCGGCCCCAGCTCCGCCGCCCCGGTGAGTGC